>QLOI01000322.1:0-57262 GCA_003313605.1 Tuber umbilicatum | reverse complement strand
CTACCTACCCGGTATACCTTTTCTTGTTCGCAGTCTAAGCATTACCATTTGCTTAGTCCACATAGTAACCCTTTGATAGAGTTACCTGACTAGCCTAACCGCAACCCTTCCAAGTTCCGGTATGGGTTACGACTAAGTCTACTGTAAGATCCAGCAGCGTCGTTACATGTGTACTGCTCATACAGCTGGAATACACTATATGAGACAAATGATATCGACATGAGCAGAAAACCCTAAAGAATCAGAAAATAATAATGCTTCCGGTTGGTCCACTACAAATAGTCATAGGTCTGCAAGAATGGAAGGGAGTTAAGGAGACGTAGCTACAAGCCCATTCTCGCTAGGCAAATCAAAGAAGCCATGGAGCACTAAGCCTACCAACTCTACATAAAGATAATGCAGTCATGCCTCTGTATTCTCACCAGTGTCTGATATTAAGACTGATCACATCAGCAACAGAGGAACGACTGGTATGTTCGCAAATAGGGTGGCATACGTGGATTAAATTCATATGGCAAAGGCATCGGTTACTTGCGACTGGCGGAGTCTCGCTCACCGTCAGGAAGACGAAGTACAATACGCCGAATGACCAGAAGCCGGGAATTATTCGAGGTCTACGAGTGTTCGTACTTATGATTGTTAAGAGGAAGGACTAGTAGTTGGTGCAGTGGTACTCAGTGAGTACAGGTATTAGATGTACCGGCCGAGGAAACTCACGCAGGATATCATTATAAGAGTTTCTTCCCAGTTATCAGACAGACAGCAACGGAGAAGAGATCTCATAAACAAATCAGTTATTATCCACACATCATATTCTTAGTAGTTTTAGCGAACCGAGTATTACTGACTTAATTACAACGACTTCCTGACACCACACAGCTATTAAACACTAAAACACTTAACCCTACTCTACTGAGCTCTGAGTTGGTTACGCGTAACAGTTTAGTTCTACGTTGTCCTAATATATACTGTGTTTTCGAACGGGCTTCCTTTTTTAGGTTTTCCTACATTTGCAATGTCGTTGCCAAACAGCTTTATATTTTCTTACCACCAAATTTCTTAATTAGCACATATGCCATTTCTGACGTTTAGGAAAGATATTTTTATTGACACTAATAGAGGGGAATCTGGGTGGAAGGAAAATATAAAGAGGTTAGAAAATGTAGTTGATGAAGAAAGAACAAAAGGGTAAGAAACAATGAAGAAAAAAAAGGTTTATCACAGGTTATGAATGGTAATACAGCACAGTCATTTGACTGTACTCTGTCTGGAGTTTTCATAATTGGAACTTCCTATTTCGTTTATATTCAATTGGTGTATTGTACATATGCATCTTTCCTTAAGCATGCCGTTAGGCATATGCACTTCCAACAGCCTTCTCTGGCCCCGATGACAGGCTCGAACGTCATCTACCACACAGTCTGCGGTTGCTAGTTATCATCAAAAATCGGGCAATTGGTAGCTTCCCTGTAACACCATATACGTTGTCGCTGTTCATTCCACCAGAAGCTGATTGCTGCATTTATGAGTGAGGTAGTGTGCACTACTCATCAGCTGGAATCCAGTATATGATCCAAATAGTATCTGGACAAGCAGAAAAGCCTACCGAGTCAGAAAAGAGTATTGCTTCAAGTTGGCAGACTATGAATAGTCAAAGGTCTGCAAGAACGGGCGAGAGTTAAGGCGACGTAGTTGTAAGGTCATCTCGCTCGGCAAATCAAAGAAGCGTGACAGCACTAAGCCTACCAACTTAATGTGAAGATAATTCAGTCATGCCTCAGCGTTTTGACAGTTGTCTGACATTGAGACTGATCCCCGCGGTAGTAGAGAATGCACTGGTATGTTTGCACTTGGACAGCATGGTGAGACTAAGTTCATATGACAAAAGATATCGTTAGCTTCCGACTGGGGTAGTCTTGCACACCTAGCAAATGACGGAGTGAATATAAGCCGAATGACCAGAAGCGGGAACGTATTCAGGGTCTACAAGTGTTTGCATTCAGGATTGATAAGACAAAAGACTAGTAGTAGTTGTGGAGGTACTTAGCAAGTATAGGTATTAGATGTAGCGGCTGTGGGAACTCACGAAGGATATCAGTATAAGAGTTCCTCCCAAGCTATTGGACCAGCAGCAACGTAGAACAGACCTTATCAATATAACAAGTTATTATCTACACTTCAGTTTCTTGGTGGTTTTAGCAAATAAAGTATTAGTGAACATTCGTTACGAAGCCATCCAGTACTTTACTCCGTTATCGAATACTTAACGCTTAACTATATTCTACTGAGCCCTGCGTTAGTTATCCGTAATACCACATTGATAGTGTCTCTGTCACTGAGCCACGATCGACACAAGCAGTGTTCTATGATCTTGACTATACTTGCTATTATCCTTTGTTACTATTTATTCTTCATCCTAGAGATAACACCTACTACACAAGAGCTACCTGAATCACTTGTGGGGTACTTGGCGACCCCTAATTCGAGAACAAACACAACCATTGTAAACATGATTTGTAGGGTAGCATCACATTAGCTTGTGCTAGCGAACCTCCTGCAGCCAAATTTAGATACAGAAACACTAAAACTGAGAAATGACCCAAAACACATCGGACCAAGTAATCCCAGAACGTACTTATCTGGACACAGCCTTTCCCAGAACTTGTTCAAAACTTTGATGACAAAGTTACCACACCCAGACCGACCAAAAGAGCACTGTGTGGTTGGTAAAAGACGTCGGGGAGAAAATACCATACCACATACAGCTGATAGGGCAAAAAATCAAAGACCAGACCCTTCCATAACTAAAATCCTACTCGATACGACTGTTAAGGACGGTTGGACAACCGAACAATTTCTACTCTATCGCGAAATCAATGATTGAAGCCTAATTGTAAGATCTTCGCAGATATGGCAATAAGAATAACAGCAGAAGACAAATCCATGGGAGAGGACGATGAAGGAGTTGACCAAGTTTGAAGCACAACTAAACAACCACCATTTGTTCTTGGAAGTAATGTCACAAGCCAAAGTGGAACGCCAGTGGTACAACCCCCCCCAAGTGTGGATCCAAGGTGATCAAAGTCCACAATGAGTGGATTGATACAACTGACCCCAGGAGGATCAAAGAAAACATTGCTCAGTTTCCTCAAAAGATATTCCACACCACTGCAGGGACCTCAGCAAAAGGCCAGACGAACAGCCCCGCATTTCTTAATAGAACAGGACTGGATCATAGTGCATATTGACGAAGCATCAAAAGAAACACAAGACCGGCAACATATCTCCTTCAATGCTTTATCTAACTCTCAACAATTTCCGGTGGGCGAGAAGGAAGAATTAAGGACAAGAGTAAAGAATGGAGAGAAACTAGGGGACAAGGAAACGGGGAATCTCCAGAAAAAACCTCACTATGGTTAAAACGGCACTTGGTACTGCATGGGACCAAGCTGAATTGAGAAGCATCACGAAGGCAGTAAAGCTTCTTTAACAACAGGAGCGGCAACAAGAAGTCAGTCAATAATTACATACCAACATAGGAAACAACGATGTTCAATCCTTCGCTCAAGGCCTTCTGCTGGAAAAAGAAGTAAAACCCTTACAATAACATCTTGATGAATTAGTAAGAGAACTAGCAGCACAAACAAAGGGAACCACAGATGTAGAGGCAGGAATAGTAATAAAGCATCTGGTCAACAGATAGTTTGAAGCTCGCAAGGATGCAGAGATCCGCAAGTTAAAGAAACAGTTGGAAATCTCGTCAACCCAGGTTAACCAATGACCAGCAAGTGCCTACAGAGGGGAAAGAGATCTACCACAAGGGCCTGCACCTAAGGAAAGTCAAAAGTCTTAAGTAAATCGAAAAGGGAAAGGAAAGGCTCGAGAGAGACAGGAAAGGGGCGTGAGCCCTGGTGGAGGTTGTAAAGAACCACCGGAAGGACCAAGGGACAGACCAGGCCATCGCGATGATGATGATGATGATGACAATGATGATAGATCGTCAAGTAGTTCCTGGGACGACGAAAGCTAGGGTGACCCTGATGAAGACTGACGAAGGTGGGAAGACAGACAGCTTAGAGCCAGGCGTGGAATGACAACAATAGAAGACCAGGACTTTAAACAAATACAACTACTTATAGATTCAGTAAGCAAAGGACTCATTAGTGCAAATAAGAAAGACGCCACGTCAGCGCAAATTTTCGAAGCAAAGGACTACCAATACGTGAAGACATTGATACTTCAATGCGAAGACAATTTTCGACGAAATCACCAACACTGTGAAAAAGCGAATGCATAGAATATAATAGGTAATTAGCCGGGCCAATGGAGAGAATCTTGTGTACTTCAAAAGTTCGTATCGATGCGCTGTGACGGCTAATTGGGCTATAAAAAAGTTGAAGTACTCATTTTCTGGCAATGTTTCTCTCAGGAAATTACCAATTTATGCCAGTACTGAAGAGGACTAGGAGGCACTATGGGATATGGATAAGGTAAATACAAGGGAAAAATCTCCACCCACTTATTAAAAGTAGAGAAGCTTAATATTAAGGTACAATTGAGCAGTATTGCATGGTGAAAAAAGTTGAAAGAAAAGGTTCCACTGGCAATACTGGAACCACTATCCCTAAAAAGGTATGACCTCAATGAAGAATGGCTGGGAGCAATAACAGAATCTAGAGAACATTACGAAGAATGGAAGCTGGATCAACGAGTCTCTATGCAGGAAAACGAAGTCAAGACCACAAAACGCCAATAAGGAGAAGATAAGAATGGAAGATGAAAACCTACCAACAAGCGTAAGCAGTACACCAGAGCTAAACGTGCAGCTTCCAAGGCTACGAAACAAGAAGATTAGACCTAAATGTCAAATGAAGTTGGAAAATTGAGAAACCCGACTGGATGGAGAAAAATGTATATGGGCATTCCAGAAAACCTCATAGACGAGTGGAAGAAAGATATGTGGTGTACAAGATGTGGTTCAACACACCATAAATGGAAAACCTGTCGAAAGGATGCACAGGAAATGGCGGTCCAACCTGCTCCTTGGAAAGTTACACGACAAGAGGACCGAAACTATCATCAACGCAATAAAAATCATTTACGAGTAAATCAGGTTAATGGAAATCAACCGGCCACTCCAAAGATAATAGTTGCTTGGATTGCAAGGCATACAAGGGTATCAGAAAATCTTTTGGATCATGCAATAGAGATTAAAAGGAATTTGGTACCGACCGCGACGGCGATCATGTATTCTATATACCTGGTGCTCATTAAGCACACAGGACTATAGGAATCAAAGAAACGATGCAAGGAAAACCTCTCCAACCAACGGGTGGTAAGGACCCCCTACACATCAACCGGGAAAAATAAATGATAGTAGTTGGACATGTGATCCGGAACTTAAAGATCTCCGATAAAGACCAACGTGGGATTAAAATGAAGGCGGAAGAAATCATGCTAGGGAGAGTCAGTAGGGGCAAGGGAGATGACCCTTGAGAGTGACGTGGTATACTTCGGTCAGGCACTAATTATCCTCACAGACATATGTTGGATGCACTTGAGACAAGGTTCTAGACTTGCTGCTTGCGGATACAGTCCCCCCTGAATTGATTCGGTAGTACCAACTTAAAAATTCTGTGACCGATATTATCTCTTGATTTGAGGGTGGATAACAAGGGCGGGAAGGATAAATCACGGTAATCGGCCAGCCATGTGAACCCGATGGTAATACTATGTACCTATCTGGACGATCATGGATACCCCCCAGACAGGACCTGCAGGTTGTAAAAGCAGGATGAGAGGGAACCCTTTAGCAACGGGTGAAGACTGTTGGACATGAGCTGCGCGATGACCCAAAGAATTGTAAATTTTGGATGGAATGAATGGCACCAAACCCAAAAACTGCTTACTCTCGCCCCCAGTGTTGGGTAAACGCCAAGGGACCAGGTTAAAAAGACCCTTTACAAATTGAAAGCGTTATGGGAATTTGTTTAGCTGAGGGGGTCTAATTTACGAAAACTATACTGGCATGGTCTCAAACGTCCACAAAAATGTTACAAAAATGAAAAGCCAACACGGTCATTGAAGTACGAAAGAAGGCAAAGAAACTATGACCAAGGAGCAAGGATTGCCTAGAAGGCATAGCATTCATCATGATGAAAGGGAAAAGGTTTCAGATTCACGTGTTATTTAATACAAGATCTAACATCTTCGTAATCAAGGATCGCCTTATAAGAGAGGATAATATCCCTTATAAAACGAGACAAAACCATACTGGAATCTTCAGATTCTATGGTTCTGCAACCTCAAGTGGTGGGAAACATTTTAACTGTCTATTATTATTAGTAATTGGAAGAAAGTTCTCTCCAATCACAAATCTCCTCTAAAATTGCAAATGCGGAAAACTACCATAAAACTATTCCTGTTGGGTGGTGTAAGGAACACCACATGACAAATATCGTAGCTCCTGGAAAATGGTATTGTGCCAGAGAATCATGTTCCAACCACATGATCGATGAAGGACTAGGAGACAGGTAGGAATATGAGAAGACCGTGGTCTTTGACAAATACCCGCGAGTGATAGGTCGAATACTGAGTAATGATGAACCAGTCGAGATCATCCTTCATAAAATTCCAGAATACTACCACCAGTATGTTCCAATATCTGAAGATGCGGTTATAACACAAATGCCCCCACAGAAAAAATGAGATCATCCCATTAACATCAAGGAAGGAGTGGAACCTCCTTGTAGACCCAGTTATCCTTTGTAGACTATGCAACTAAGAGAACTTTGGAAGTATGTGGATGAAATGGTACAGCAAGAAAAAATTGAACCAAGTAAATCACCAGCTGGCGCACCTATTCTTTCCGTACCACCAGCGGATGGAAAATTGTAACTAGTAGTCAATTACGGAGGTCTAAACTCTGATACCATTGCTGATCCGTACCTGATACCTATCAATAGAGATCTTAGGGACCGAGAGGAAGGATCACTGATTTTCTCAAAAAGAGACATTGAGAAAGGGTATTACTTGGTCCGAATGGGGGAAGAAGATGAGTGGAAAACAGCGTTCCGATGCAGTTATGGATACTACGAATAAGTGGTGATGCCTTTTGGAATACTCAATGAGCCCACTTGCTTACAATCAATGATGCGAGAGATATTACGCAAATTTCTAGACCAAGGAGTTTTCGTTGACTTAGTCAATATCCAAATATATTCAGAAAATAAGAAGGATCATATTCAATGAATAACAAGGGTCTTACAAAAACGAGAACAGAACTAACTTGCAATCAATGTAGACAAATGGATATTCCAGGTCACAGAAATGGAATTTCATTGCTACATTGTTAACACCAAAGAAGTAGAAATCAGGGAAGAAAATGTTTAGTCTATCAGAGAATGGCAGGCGCCAAAATTCTGTAAAGAAAGTCCAAATTGTCATGGGATTTGTGAAATTCTTATCGTCTCTTTATTCAAAACTTCTGCGCGAAATGCAAGCCAATTACAGAAACCTCAAAATGCAATCCAAAAAACTTTTATTTGGGGCCTGGGCAGAATATGGTTTTGGAAGTTGTTAAAGAAAATTCCTTACAGTGCCTATACTCGGTCATTATCACCTTGGGTTAGATACCGTAGTGGAAACCAATTCTAGCAATTTCGCCCACGATTGTGTTCTGTCACAATTCCAAGAAAGAAAATCACATCCGGAGGGTTTCCATTCATGAAAATGGAATTCTGCACAATAAAACTTCGAAATTCACGACAAGGAACTGCTAGTGATAATGGATGAATTCAAGGAATAGAAACATTACCTTTTAGGAACTGAGAAACCAGTTACGGTCAATACGTACTAAGAAAATTTACACTCTTCCTTACTACGAAAAAGGGGCATAAAAGACGAATCCTTAGGGCAGCAGCATTAGTGGCATCCGACTTTAAAATTGTATATCGACAGGGAAAAAGAGGAGGAAAACCTGGTATCTTAAGTAGGTGGCCAGAGTACCATATAGAGGAGGGCGCTGCCCATAGTGAGTAGTCTATTGTGAAACCAGAACATTTTCAAATCTCCTTGAATTCTACCGTTAGTGACGAAGACGAAGAAATAGAAATGGAGGAGGAACCTGTAGTACTACACAATATACCGATCAAAATATGAAGTTAAGCAGCAACGATACCAACCGAAGGATCAAGAATGGCTGCTGGTCACCATCTCTACGCTCTAGATAACGAACCCCTTCCAGCTAGCGGGCAGTTATTGATCAACACAGATGTCGCTGTCAGGCTACCAAAAGGTACTTAGGGAAGAATCGCGTCTCGCAGCGGACTTGCAGGAAAAGAGGGAGTTGAGGTTGGAGCAAGAGTAATTGATGCAGACAATATTGGAGAACTCAATGTACTCTTACAAAACTATAGCTGAAATGACAGTAAAGTACACCAGAGCGACTGCATAGGGGAACTGATAATGGCTCAAATCCACAACTCCGAAATGATGGAGGTCAAAGAATTAGGTTAGACAGAACACATGGGCAAAGGTTTCGGAAGCACTGATTTCATCCCAACAAGAATGTTCGTGGCTGAAACATTGACACTTACGCAAAGTATACTACAAGTGAATAACCAAATTAACCAATACTTCGCGGAGTTAGCCGAACAATACAACCCTCAATTGAGACAAGCACATATCTTAATAACGAAGTCTACTCTTGCAAAGGTAGAAATGAAGTTGTTTGCAACTGAGTTGGTTGACCAAGTCTTGCTAGCCACAAGAGAAGACTAGGAATGGAAAGTTCGACCGCAGGAGTTAGAAACCTTGAAATGTAACGGAAAAACGTTACCAAAGCAGTAGAAACCAATGGTAGGATTCCTCTAGTACAAAAATCGTCTCTATATACCCAACTGTGGAGAACTCCAAACTGTAATGGCGAAAGGATGCCATGATTCTAAAGTGGCAGGTCATTTCGACCAAGAAAAGACGCAGGAAATAGTTGCTAGAGATTTCTGTTGAAAAGACTGGACCGGATAGATAAAATACAACGCAAGATCATTTGACGAGTGTCCACACAACAGGTCCCCACGACACGCCAGGTACAGGCTCTAACAACCATTGCAAGTCGCTTACGCAATATGAGAGTCGATCTCTGCTGACTTCATTACCCATCTGCCAGAGTCGCGTGGACACAAACATATTATGGTCGACATGGACCGATTCACTGAAATGGCCCAATTAATCAGCCAACATGAAAATGCAACCGCCAAAGATATGGCAAAGGTTTTCTTGCAGGAAGTAAAGAAACAACAGGGGTTGCCTACGGATACAGTATCAGACATCAAGGCAAAGTTTTCAGGAGAATTCTGGAAATCAATATGCAAGCTATGGTGAATAAAACCTATAATGTCAACATCGTACCACATGCAAACCGGTAAACAAACCGGGTGAACCAACTCAGTGCTGGAAGGTTACCTACGGAATTTTATTAATTAGGATCAGGACAATTGGTATCAGTTGCCGCCATTAGCGGAACATGTGTAGAAGACCTCGGCCACAAACGCTAACAAAAGGTCACCATTTTACGCCAATTATGATTTCCATCCACAGACAAAATGGATGAAAGAAAGGGAAGCTCGAAATCAAGAAAGTATGATGTAGGCACATTGGATGAAAGGTATCCAACAAAAGACAGCTAAAAATTGGAACATACCAGAGAAGCCTTGAGGAAATACTATGACAAAAAGGTAATGGAACAGCTTGATATAAAAATCGGCGACTAGGAAATGTTGCATGCAAAAAACATCCGTTCCAAATGATCATCCAGAAAAAAAGATAAGTGCTAAGCTGCGCGGCCAATTCGAAGTCCAAGAAAAATGACCACGTTTGTCATACAGACTAAAGGGTTCAGACCATTGTCATATTGACCCGGTATTCAAAGTATTGTTACTGGAACCTTACCAACCATCAATTCGTCCTGAAGGAGAACAACCCCCGCCAGCACCTGAGGAGATTGAGGGATACTGGGAATGGGAGATTGAAAATTTGTGCAGAGTGAAATAATCACATGCACTAGCAGTGTTGGCGGACGTAATGTAGGGATGCGTAAACTAAGATATGTCGTAAAGTTGAATGGTTGTTCGCAGGATGAGAACACCTGGGAACCATGTGAAAGCATGGAGAATGCTGGGGAATTGGTAAAGAGTTATAATAGAGACAACCCGTAAATGCCAGGCAGGGCAGCGGTGGAATAGTGCGAAATCCTTTCCAGCAGTGGCCAAGTCAGAATGGAAGGTTTTTAACTCTGCGAGCCTGAGTCCTAAAAACAATGGGAGGAATTGAAGAAAGAAAGAATCTTGACAAGCTGTGGGAGGGGGGAGCTCGAGTTAGTCATAGGCAGTTCCAACACCCCTCTCTGGCCATGATGTAGGGCCTGGACGTCATCAGCAGCATGGTGTGAAGTTACTAGTTACCAGCAAAAGATCACGGAATTGGCGACTAATCCGTAACACCTTATATATCGTTGCCGTCCGTCCGACCAAAAGCTGTTTGCGCGATATGTGAGACTGGAAGTGTGTAGTGCTCATACAGTTGGAAACCAGATTATGATACAAATCTTTTCTGGGTGAGCAGAAAAGCCAACAGAATCAGGAACAAGTATTGCTTCACGTTAGCTGACTATGAATAGTCATAGGTTTGCAAGGACGGACAAGAGTTAAGGAGGTGTAGTTGCAGTGTCATCACGCTAGGAAAATCAACGAAGTGATCAAGGACTAAGCCTACCAACTCTACGTATAGATAATGCATTCATGCCTCTGCATTGTCACCGTTGTCTGATATTGAAACTGATTACCACGGAAGCAGAGGAATGACTGGTATGTTCACAATTGGGCGGCATACTCAGACTAAGTTCATATGGCAAAAGGTATCGTTAGCTGCCAACTGGAGTAGTCTTGCACACCTTCAAGAAGACAAAGTTAAAATAAGCTGAATGACCTGAAGCAGGGAAGTATTCAGGGTCTCTGAGTGTTTGTACTCAGGATTGATAAGACGAAACACTAGTTATTGTTGCGGAGGTACTTAGTTATTATAGATATTAGATGTATCGGCCCCGGAAACTCACACTGGATATAAATATCAGAGTTCCTCCCCAGCTATTAGACCAGCAGCAATGGAGAAGAGACCTTATCAATAGAATCATTTTTTGTTTACATGTCATACTCTTTGTAGCTTTAGAGAATCAAGTATTATCGAACAATTATTACGAAGCCTTCCTGACATTACTCCGTTATCGAATACTTAATGCTCACCCATACTCTACTGAGCTCTGAGTTGTTTACGGGTAACATTGGGTTTCACCCACAGATTGAATGGATGAAAGAAAGAGAAGCTAGAAATCCAGGAGCTACGATATACGCACACTGGATGAATACGACAGGCCAAAACGCAGGCGAGACATTGGAACATACTTGGGAAGCCTTGAGGAAGTACTATGATAAAAGGGCAATAGAACAGCCAGATATCAGCATCAGTGACAAGCTGTTATTGAATGTAAAAATTATTTACGGCTGGAGATAATCCAGAAAAGCCAAGTCCTAAGGTTTATGGAATATGCGAAGTCCTAAGCTTTATGGAATATTCGAAGTCCTAGAAAGAAGATGATACTGGTCATCCAAACTAAATATTTCCGACCGCTGGCATATCAACACAGTATTCCACATATCGCTACTGGAATCATACTAAGCATCAATTTATACAGGAAGAGAGCAACCCCCATGAGCCCCTGAGGAGACCAAGAATGACCTGGAATGAGTGGTGGAAAAAATTGGGAAGAGTGAAATAATCTTGCATAATTGGCAGGTTTGCGGAAGTTATGTACCAATGCGTGAACTCACGTATTTTTTGAAGTAGAAAGGATGTTCATAAAATAAGAACATCTGGGAATCACCTGCGAGCGTGGGTTGGCTTCCAGCCGGAGAAGTAATCAAAAGTACAATTCATTCATTGAAGATGCCCAGGAACTAGTGAAGAGTATTCCTGGAGAAAACCCAGAAATGCCATGCAGGGCAGAGGTAGAATAAAATAAAAGGGTTTCCTCCCGTGGCCAAGCAAATGGGGAACTTTTTATTATCCTATGATACTGAGTTCTAGGAAGTGTAAGGGAATTGAATGAAGAAAGACTCAAGAGGAACCTTGGGAGGAGGGAGCTTATGTTCGGCATATGCAATTCCAACAACCCCCTCTGGGCATAATAAACATCTCGGACGTCCCCTGCAGTACCTTGTGTAGTTGCTTGTCACGACCAAAAATAGTGAAATTGAAGTCATCCCCTTAACACCATATATGTCATCGCCCTTCGTCCTACCGGAAGCTGTTCACAGGATAAATGAGAGCGATTGTAAGCACTGCGCATACAACTGGAATCCAGTGTACCGCACGTAAAGTACCGGGATAAATAGAAAACCCGGATGAACAAGATTGGGATATTGTGCTTCATGTTGACAGACTACAAATAGTCATAAGTCATCAAGAATGGACATGAATTGAGGACATCTCACTACAAGAATATCTCGCTTGCCGAATCAAACGTAGCAATCTAGCACTAAGCCTACAAACTCTTATCAGATGATCATGTAGTCCTGCCACTATGTTGTCACTGGTCTCTTATGTTGAGACTGATCATCTCAATAACAGAGAAATGACTAGCCGGTTCGCATTTAGGCGGCAAATTTTAGACTAAGTTCATATGGCAATGGTATTTATGCCTTGTGACTGCAGGAATCTTGTACACTCTCATGAAGATGAAGTTATTATAGGCAAATAACCACAAATGTGGAAGGCATGCAGGGTCTATGAGTGTTGCCCTCAGATTGATAAGAGCAAAGATGTGCGGTTGTGGCAGAGGTACTTAGTTCGTATAGTTATTAGATGTACGAGACTGATGCCAAAACTGATGAGCGGCAACATGCAAATTTTTCACTATCACCACCACCTAGCATCGCAGTAAGAAGATGAATACCCGACCACGACAACCTGCAACAGGTGAATGGAGAACGCCCTTGAGAACTAGGGGAATTACACTATTGGAGACTTGATTATTACAGTCCGAAGTGGCTCACGAGACAAACGTTCCACCATCAATGGTATTGCGATGGAGCCAAGCTCTCAGGTTTACAAGAGCAAGATCACGACCGGGACGCCCACGGCCGGGACGCCCACGCAGCTTGGACAAACTTGATATTGGAAGGTTAATCAGTCAGCTGAGGAGAGGTTGGTAAGGAAGGAAGTTGTGCTGGCAGCGGCTTGGTCCAGTGGTTGGGTTATCAGTATTGGGAAAGACAATTCAGAGAGCTCTTTCACGGCATGGTTATTCATGCTGTAAGGCTTGTAAAAAGCCATTCATCAATTGCCAAAACCAGCGTGAGTGGATGCGCTATGGTAGTTAACATTGGGAAAAACCGGTTGACTTCAGCCAAAAACTCATGTATTTAAATGTATGTATGATTGATACCTCATAACTGGGTTTGACTTGGGTTACTCGTTTACCCCAAGAACGCTACCACGATCACTGCCTACAACATACCTTTCATAGTGGGAGGGATTCAGTTCACGTTTGGGGTGCTATCAGTTATAATTGGTAGTCAGCTCTTGTTTTTCTTGTTGGTACCCTGAAAAAAGGTTTGGTTATGAGTGACTATTTAGAGCAGGTCTTGGAACCTGTTGTTTCTCATGCTTTTCATAGTTTGTTAGATTTTTCTGTATTTCCTGCTTCTTAATATGTGGATGATGGAGCGCCAGTTCAGGGCACTTGCCGTCCCTTGGTGGAGATGAAGGCGAAGTTGGGCATCCCGGTACACCCTCGACTAGCTGCATCTCCAGATCTAAATCCGATCAAAAATGTGTGGCGCTTTATGGAACAACGCATCAAGGCACGCAATAGCTTCCCCCGAACCATTCAAGAACTGCGCGACGCTGTGGGAGAAGATTGGCAGAATCTGGAACCGGAAGATTCGAATGCCTATATGATAGCATGCCTGATCCGATCAGGCAAGTCAAACAATCAAGAGGCATGCAAACTGATTTTTAATTACATTTTCTTGAAGACAATCTTTCCTCTATTCTCTTCTTTAGTTTTATCTTATTAGTTCTCTTCGTGGTTAAGATATTGCATGGAGAGGCGTTTCAGTATCTAAATTCTAAGTGTTATTTTCGTCACTACCGCTCATCATTTCTGGCACCAGCCTCGTACTGGCCATGGAAACTCACGTGGGATATGAACACCACAGTTTCTCCCCTGCTATTGGTTGCAGCCATAATGGAGAAGAGATCTTATCAATATAATCAGTTATTATCTACCCTTCATACTCTTAGTAGTTTTAGTGAACCGAGTATTTGTAATTACAATTACCTGGCCTTCCTGACATTTCTCCATTATCAAATACCTTAACACTTAAGCATACTCTACTTAGATCTGAGTTGGTTACCTATAACCGGCAGGAGGCCTAATAAGAAAGAGACACCGATAATTAGGAGATGGAATCAGGGACCTTTAGTATGTGGCACTACAATTATGTACTACTTAAGCTTCCTAGCCTTTGGCTCTATAAGCTTAATGATTTATACTAATACTAATAATCATGCTCCCATATTACCATTACTTTCTTTCCTCCATCAACCAAGATAGCACCCTAGATCATAACTAAGTCTTGCTTTTGAAACTTGGGAATCAAGCAGTCCGCATTCCACTCCTCCTGTACTTCTTGCATAACATAAACCTTCCCCTGCAATCCACCCTGCCTAACATAATCTTCATCAGTCCATATGTCATTCCTCCACTCCCTCAGCCCCCAATGAGAATTACTTAGTGCAAACTAGACTTGTTTAGCCCCTTTCGTCTCATCAAGGTAGGGCTTTTTATGGGCTGATCGGTGGTGGTATCCTTCTTTCACAAAGGCATTCCAGAGCAACTTCTCACTCGCCTCAATGCCAAGTTCTCGGGCAATATCCAGGAATGACATACAGCAGTGTTCAGCATCTGAAGTAGCCAATGCTACCTGTCATTGTATCGGAGTATTGAGCTTGAGTTTCCGGCCGACTTGGGACTTTCTTTATCGTGTTGTCATGCCCTGCCATATCCGCCAAACTGTTGAAACTAGCAGTTTCTTACTTCCCCCAATTTTTTCGCGGGTCCATCCAGCTGTAAACCTCTAGGGGTGTATCGCACATCGTTGTTTGTTACTAACCTGGCCTGTTTTGATAGTTGCAATCGTTACTTGAAATCAAACTCGTTCTACGAGCGTCCTTATGGCCAATAAGGACCCTTCTTCTGCACAGACTTTGCGCAGACTATGCACAGACACTTCGTATTCACGTTTTCCGATTTTTTCTACTGGAGGCTGTATCCCTCCCCTGAGTAACTACTAAATTTATCCTAGTATTACCGGCTGGCCTTCACTAGCTAAAACAAACAACAAACCAGGCTTTTGAGACAACTTATGTTCATCACATTTCTTTTCTATGGCCTCTGCAGGGATCGTGGTCTCGTGCGTGGTGGGTGATCTACCGTATCGCAGGATTCGTTAGCTTTCCCTTATCGATAGGATACGGCAGTGACAGTACTCGTGCGGCTTCCCACATTTTATTTTATTCTATAATTTATATCCATTACCGGTACAGTACCATATCTTCCCGGCATCGTGAAATTGTGGCCACTCATTCTTACCTCCCTCTCTCCTCCACTTTGTTTGGAGCATAGACATTTCTCAGCATCTTCACATCGCTCCTTCTCCCCTTCTCCACGATCATCGTCATCGCCTTTATTTGAGTGGAATACGCCTTCTTCCCTATCATACTTGTTAATCCCAACCCCCGCCCCGCCCCGCCCGTCACTGCCGCTCTATCGCCTTTGAGCCTTAAGGGGAATACCAAGTAAATAAGAATCATTGTTCGGCTTTTTACTTATCACAAGACGGGGGAGCACCGTTAATTAGGGGCGAAGAATTCGGCGATCCATGGGTCTGCAGGGCCGAGCCCAAAAAGAATAAAGAATAATAAGGAGAAATATCGAATTTACTTGGAGGCAAGCGCGGGCAATTCTCACAATAGTATTAGAATTATCTTACCGGCCTGCCATACTGCTATTAGAATTTGCACGCCGCCCGTGATACGACAGGCCGAGAGCTTTCTGTCTGTGGGCACACCACTCCTTTCGCACCAACCCTGATTACAGGACCATTACCCGTCAACATTTGTTATCGGATATCCTAGCGGACGGAGGGATCTCTCTTTTGATCTGGCACTTTCCGCCTCACTCGCCTATAAAACTTATCTCTCCCCATTTCCACTCAAATTTCCTCGGCCCCAAGAAGCATCCACCATTGCAGCGTTACATTCTTCTTATAGCTACATCTTCGCCGCCGGGCCGCTCCCCCGAGCAGTAACACCCAGTTATACTATACGCCGCCATTTAATTATTGACAACGATACCGGATCCCTGGTTTTCTCCACATTCTACGTCCAATGCCGTTCTCTAAGTCGGCCCCTTCTCACATATTTATCATTCGCCATGGAGCCCGGTTAGACATGGCCGACGTTCAATGGCAACTCACCTCACCAACACCATATGATACACCCCTCACATATGGGGGATGGACTCAATCCCGATCGGTAGGGGTTCGAATAGCCACGTTGATCGGAAATCAGTTGAACCATCCGTGCTCCCCATCAATGGCTGGGCGAAAAGGGGAAGCAAAACGAAAGAGGATGAGGGAGGAGAAGATGCGGGTGGTTATTCACTCTTCTCCGTTCCTCCGATGCATCCAGACCAGTGTATCCATTGCTGCGGGGATCGCCCAGCACCACCACCAAGAGGTTACAAATGCCCACTTTGTCGCCGAGAATCCAATTGCGCCGACACCAGAAGAACGCTCCAAACTTCATTTTACAAAACCGCTTTTACGATTGGATTCGTGGTTGGGGGAGTGGCTGGCCGAGGATTACTATATCGATATTACTCCACCGCCTCCGACCTGTTTACTTATTGGAACTGCAAAAGCGGACTACATTCGGCCCTCCTCAGCGAGCGAGATTCCTGTAGCTCCTGTCGTCAATGCCTCACCATTATATAATCTTTCTTCGCTGACGACCTCCCTTCCGACCACTTTTACCGGCGGGTATGTGCCGCCCTCGCCAACCTGGGCTATCTCCAGTCACGGGAAAATCCCAACCGGCTACGTTTCGCATGCCAAGGATTATATTGATTTTGATCTCGGATGGGACTCTTCAAAATTGGGAAGCGGAGCAGAGTATGCCGAGGGATGGGCTAGTATGCATACCCGTTTTAAGAACGGCTGGACGAAATTGCTTTGGTACTACTCGAGTGAGGATCCGAAGATTACTACTTCCATCACCAAATGGAAGCGTGCTGCGACTGAGACCAGCTTCTCAGAGGCCAATGAAAAGAAGGCCTCCCCCAGCATCGCAACCGGCACCGCAGTCGACCCCAACACTCGAGGGCGCACGGAAGGAAATCCGACACCCCCGTTATCGGACGGCGAAGGGGAAGCAGAAGTGGAGGAAAGGGACGAGGAAATCCAAACGGTCCTAATCCTTGTCACTCATGGTGCTGGCTGTAATGCCCTGATTGGTGCTATCACGCATCAACCGGTATTAATAGACATTGGCATCTCCTCACTCACAATGGCCGTGCGCAGAGACTTGGACCCTGACGCCCCAGCATATCCCACCAACAATGCAAAAACCTTCCATCATCACAGCACCCCAGCCCCCACGTCTAGCGAAATCCCCATGCTACCTGTGAAATACGACTTGAAGATCACCGCAAACAACGACCATCTCCACAATTGCACCCCACTATCCACGCCCCCTGTTAGCCCAAACCTACGTTACGGGCTCAATTCGCTAGCTCCAATTGGGAACTTTACACTTAGCGGCAGTGGTGTCGGCAGCATGTCTAGGTTATTCGGCAATAACACTGTTCGTCGTAGCGCGAGCTATGTTGGGCCACTAGGCTCAGGAAATTTGGGGGGATTATGGAGCGGGCGCTCAGGGCGTGAGTCCCGTCCTAGCAGTCGGGAGGAGTTCTCGCCCTTGAGCCTAACCGGTCCGTCCTTCTCGAGCGCGGTCGGTGAGGGCAGCGATGACGGGAGCTCGAGCAATGTGACGGGCCTTTGGGACGCGAGCGGATGGGAACGTAAGAGAAGGTGGACTGTTTCTCGCAGTGGAGTCCCTGGTTAAGTCTTCAATGCTCCGGGGCGGGGAGGCGGAGATAGTGTGTTTTTTGGTACAAAATAAGATTGTAATCTCGCTGGTAGTGGATTCTATGTTCTTTGAGTTTTGTTGACTTTTTTGGGCCTTTTTTTATCAACTCCATGGTTGGCGTTTATGTTTTCTCGAACCCTGTTTTCTTGTTTACACTGCCCTATGTATGATCTCCACTCCTGATTTTTGTCTATCTCGCCTTCGTGGATACTGGTTTAGTTAGTCAGCCGGTTCATCGGAAACTTTCTCTGCCATACTGATGCGTACACTTTTCAGTCTTTGTGAGCGATTCATCAATTCCAGGGCTAGTGAGTGAATACAATAACGAAGATACTATCCTGAACTCATGCCGAGGCACACCTTGAACCCTCTGTCCTGTTTGTAAGGTAATGGACGGGCACTCAGGTTACCGCAGGATGAATGCGGTAAAAACTTCGCCGATGTAGATGGTGCCGCATTGGCAGTTGCTCACTCGCTAGAATAATTTCTGGTGGGTGGCGAGGGTAGGTGGTGGTGTCTGGGGTGTGGGCGTCCGATGGAGGGGGCTAGAATTGTTCGGTTCAAATACTTGCAGAGGTGGCGCTCAGTTGATGGTACAGTACAGTACAGAACTCATACAGTACTGTACTGGTACTCGTACTCGCACGGCCGAGTTGAACCCGGACATCAATATAAACTTATGTTAGTGATCAGCCTGTGAATAAAATGATTGTTCGACCTACATGTACAGTCGTGTCCGGAAAATATGTATACCCCCGCACGGCAACCAGAACAACCAGAACAACCACAATCAACCAATTCAACAACAAAAAAATAAAATATATAAATTCGATTAAGAAATAGATGAAAGTAGATATCATAAGCTTCAAAAAAATCCTACTACCATTTTGTGTGACCTCCATCTGCATCCAATACAGCCTGCATTCTCTCAGGCATCCTCTCTATCCAAGCATCCAATGTCCCTTGTGGAATTAAATCCCACTGCTCCTTTGCTGCCTCAAACAATTCAGCAGCACTATGGGGCCTTCTCTCAAGTCTGGAGAATCATCTGGTGAGGGCTCTTTTGAGCAGAGCCCAGGTATTGTCAATTGGATTGACATCTGGTGAGTTGGGTGGCCAAGGAAGTTTTTTGTAACCACACTCTTCCTCCAATTTTAGAATTTTTCCTCACCTCAATGCCAGGAGGTATTGTCTGCAGCTAGGTAGATGTTGTCAGAAGGTCTATCCAGACCTTCTATAAAGGGGATAAGGTATGGCTGGTGAATTTCAGTTACATATTGGTGGGAATTGAGGCCAAGTCGGTCTCTTTGCTGGTTCTTTCCTCCTCCCCCCTCTTCCTCACCAGAATTAACTCAGTCCTGCCACCCTTCATGATTGCAGCATAGACCCCAATACTAGTCCTCCCAGACTTGAAGCTAGGCTTTAAGTTCTTTTCTTCCAACTCTTCACCAGCTCTTATCCTGACCTTCCTGCCTGCAGGATTTGGATCATAGATAATAGTAGCCTCATCAACAAAAACAACTCAATTCCATATTCCCCTCCAATTCCTCCTTCTCCTAGCAAACTCCTTTCTCTTCTCTTTTTGTCCTTTTCTCCAAAAAGGCCTTTTCCTTGGAATCAGAAGCTTAAAAGCAGCATCTGATATGATCTTGTCTATAGTGATTCTGCCAAGACCAATATTCGTATTTTGGGTGATATCGCGTAATGCTAAATGAGGCTCGGCATCAATAATAGCCTCTACTATTTTTCTTTTTGAGTCTGTGATCTTGGTGGGGCGGCCTTTCTTGGTGGCATAGTGGGTGTTTCCACCTCTTGATTTTGCTCTGGTAACTACCTTTTGAACAGTAGACTTTCCAACCCAAACAGCTTCAGCTATTTTGCCATAACCCATGCTAGTATGCATATGTAAGGCATAGATTTGCTGATTTAGGTCTTCTTTTTCTCTTTGGGTGTTTGGTAGGGCCAAGGTGGGTGATGAGAGGGGGGTGGAGTGGTGTTGCACCATTGCTGCGCAGGGGTATAAATATTTTCCGGACACAACTGTACGAGTACAGCACAGTACACTAAGCAGTGTGATGCAACGGGATATACTCAGGCTGGGTCATAAGGGGCGGAACACTTTGGGTGGCGACATAAGGGTCATGGTCGCTGATCGATTAAAAGGTAGCTGGTAGTAACTAAACCTCGCAGCCAGATATTTAGAGTTAATGGGATCTAAGGTAACTTGACTGATATCGGAAGGGTAGATAAGAAAGGTAAGATACTTCAATAGTCCTCTTATCATCAATCATGTAACTAAACTGACAGTAGAGATAGGTGTGAAAATAAAAAATAAACCAACTATTGTGAACCTTCCTTGGATCACCACACCTCTCACCACTTCTCCACACATGTCCTCATTGCTCTACACAATCCGTTGGTAGCAAATGCAAGGGATAAGGGAAACTTCTCCAGATAACCTGATCCCAATACAGCAAAAAGTCAAATATGTAGAAATCATACAGAACAGTTAATTTAAGATATGTTTTACCAAGTGACCGTCATGTTCATCAATATCAATTTCATTATTTCTGGGCAGCCAAACAGGTTGAAAATTTAACTGAAGAGGAGGAAAGTGGGGAAATCGACGGTGTCCTGTTGAGTAGACAAATCTGGACTAGTAACCCAAGAGTCACAAGGAATACATCTTAATAGCTTACCGCAAACTGTGGTCCCAGTCATTTAAAGAAACAAGGATAGGGCAAGCGGACAGTGCAATTGCTAGGCGAGAAGAGAAACAGAAAAAGAGGAAGTGAGGAGAAACAATATCCCGGGTTGCTAAAATGGAGAGGATGGAGTATTTGTTAGGCATATAAATTTGGTAACACAGCCCTCTGGCCACGATAAAAGGCCCGGACGTAGCCTGTAGCACCATATGTAGTTGCTTGCTAGCAGCAAAAATAGGGAAATTAGCTGCCTCGATGTAACACCATATATATCATTGCCGTCCGTCCGACCAGAAGGTGTTTACAGGATTTATGAAAGAGGTAGTGTGCACTGCTCATACAACTGGAATCCAGCATAACATACACAAAGTATCTGGATGAATAGAAAAATCAACAGAACTATGAAAAGGGAATTACACTAGACGTTAACCAACTACGAGTAGTCATAGGTCCGCAAGAATGGACGAGAGTTAAGGAGACGTAGCTACAAGAACATCTTACTAGGTAAATCAAGGAAGCGATAGAGTACTAAGCCTACGAACTCTACATGAAGATCGTACAGTCAAGCCTCTCTGTTGTCACTAGCGTCTAATGTTGAGATTGATCATCTCAGTGACAGAGGAATGACTGGTAGGTTCATATTTGGGCGGCATATTTTAGACTAAGTTCATATGGCAAAGGCATCGATAGCTTATGATCTGCGGAGTCTTTCACACACTTAGGAAGACAAAGTTATAGAAGCCAAATGACCAGAGGCGGGGAAAGTATTCAAGGTCTACGAGAGTTAGCACTCAGATTGATAAGATGAAAGTTGCGTAGTTGCTGCAGAGGTACTTAGTTATTACAGGTATTAGATGTACCGGCTGTGGAAACTCACCTGGGATATAAATATAAGAGTTCCTCCCCAGCTATTAGAATTACTAGCAAGGGAAAAGAGAGCTTATCAATATCATAAGTTATTACCTACACTTGATACTACTAATAGTTTTAGCAAACCAATTATTTGCGATTACAATTACAAAGGCCTTCCTGGATTTGCTCCGTTATTGAATACCTTGATACTTAACTATACACTATTGAGCTTTGAGTTGGTTATCCGTAACAGTATTCTTGAGGGTAGATTCCAAGAAAAAGCTCCAGATTTGATGCCCAATACTAAAAGCAGGGTAGAATTAATGGTCTGCACCCCCCAAGGCCGGGGGTACAAAGCCAGAAGGGTGGAGACGGTACCTCTGGTATTGAGTCATTCCTGATTAGGAAATAAATTTCAATGACTGGAGGTGTAGTGGAGACGGAGAATGTGCTATAGTCAGCACTACATACATGCTGTGACTAACTAAGGTATGAGAAAAAATAGGAAAAAAGTAGTAGCAACGTGAACCATCCTGCATGTCCGCAGTTATCCTTGAAATCACAATTATTGTCTAATTGGGCAGATCTCAATACTATAAGAAATAATGCCAAATTTCCTTGCTTCTCTCCCATTCAGGAATGAGCGGACCTGATCTACTGCATCTCCGTGGGCCATCCGGCATTCCCCTATCCATCAGCAAAAATAAATCCTGCGCCTGATGTGTAGGCACCACGTCTGGACACAGCTTTTGTATTGCTTGTGTCTCATCCATCCTGCGCATCCTGACATCAGCAAGCATGGGTAACGGGAGCTCCATGTGGGAAGATGGATCTCAAGGATGCGGCCATATTAAAGCTTTCTTCGTACGCAAAATGAAGAACAAATATGTAAGTGAAAAAGCCTTAATCGTGAACCCTAATATTGTTAAGCGGCTGCTTTACTCTATAAGTTCTTGAGAGGATAGAGGTCTCGCGTATACTTAAGTATAGTTATATTACAAGCTTCTCTCTATCACTCCTAAGCTTACTATTGTTGGTGAACAAAATTAACCAACTGCATAAGCTGCGTGGCAACCATCGCCCACCTCCCCCGACCATCTACAACCCCACACAAAGAAATTGTAATAACACTACCAAAACCCCATCATCATACCTGATTTTTATTTATTTAAATACTATTCCTCCTATTCTTCGCTGTTATCCAAAAAAACCGATTCCAACTCATCACCTCTCTGACTTTACAAGGGGATGAATCCTGGAGTTACATGAGCCTCAGATGAGGTATCAGCAGATTTCTGACTACCTCAATATCCCTCTCACAACCGTCAAAGATACAATCTTAAAGAAAGACTTGGATGGCAAGGAGAGGAAGGGCAGAGGAAGGCATCCTAAAACTACCAAGTTACAGGATGATGCTATGGTGGAGGAAGCTTTTGAAAACCATGATACTACCTATTTTGAGATTGCTCAAAAAGTTGCTCCTAATGTTTCTTCCATGACAGTGAGGAGAAGACTTGCACAAAGGCATCTTAAAAAGTAGTTAGCACAAGAGAGGGTTCACTTGGATGAGGATCTAGCTCAAGAGAGGTTGGAATGGGCATTGGTTCATAGGCACTGGACAAGAGAGATGTGGAGGAGGAAGGCAATGTAGGGATATGAGGTTGCTATACAGAGAAGGGGGAGGAAGAGGAGAAAATTCCTATTTAGGTAGCCAAAAGAGAAGCGGGATAAGGATTGTGTTGAACCGGCTGCTAGGGTAGGAGAGAGGGAGAGAGATTAGCCAGATGATGACTGGTTGTTTTTATGGTAAAACTCAGGGTCTCTTTTTACCTGTTTTTCCTAATCCTTCTTCTGCGGGAGGTGGAGTGACTGGAAAGTCTATTATTGAAATTTATGATCAATATGACTTGGTAGGGATATGGGAGGATATTAAAGAGCATCTTGAGGGGGAAGAGGTCTTCTTTATCATTGACAATGCTTAGACTCACTTGCCCTTCAAGAGATGGCTCGGAGGGCAGGGAATTACCCATATGGAAATTCCGACCTATTTACCAGATCACAATCCAATTGAACATGTTTGGGCTCTGGTGAAAGATAAACTTCAGAAGCATTATCCAGACCTATATCTCATGAAGGGTTCTGAGAGTGAAGTCAAAAAAGGTATAGAGGAGGCTATTACTTCTTGTTAGAAACTTCTTGACCCAAAGATTTTTGATTCTCGGGCAGGTTCAATGGTGGATAGGATTGAAGCAATTATTAAGGCAGATGGACGGTACACTAAATATTGATTTCTACTATGTATTTACATTTTTTTATTTTTCTTTTGTTATTCTGATGTTGGGGTTGAGGGGAGGGGTTGTTGCATGGTCAAACTTTTTCATATCCGTTGCAGTTGTTTAATTTTATTAACGAACAATGCCATCGCAAGCATGCCTATCCCCCTGGGCCTTGGGCAAACATTCTACCAAATGTCAGCTGTCTCTGCTAGTTCACTCTCTGGCATGAAGTGTTCATGCAGCGTCCTGATACATGCATTCAGCTGTTGGAGAAAACTCTTTAAATCGTTGTCCTGTCAGTGGTAAACTAACTGGTAACTGATAAGCTAGTTTAATATAGAACTCACTGTCCCATACGTATTCGCCTAGGCAAGTCCTGTAGACTACCATTCAGTTGTATCACTACGTTCGGCAAGTCTATCGTCGTCTACTATCTTCGACATGATTGCATGGTCCACAGACTGCTGTCATGAGGCACTTGAGCCATTGGCTTATACGGGTGCTACGAGAAGTCACTGACTTTAAGTACGTCAGTCAAGACAAGACTACTACAATCTTGAGTTCGCTAACAACCTCTAGACATCATACAGTCTTTCAGGAACATACGAGAGTCGAACGTCAACCACTTCCCTGGAGGCCTTGCAGGCTTCCTGTATATCTTACATACCTACCACCGTAGGCTTATAAGGATCAGTGGTGCATGCACTCAAGAATAATCTTTCGTGTAACAATTTGATCACCCCATGCCCACTCATATATCCTGTGACCAGCTTCTGGTCGGATGGACGGCTACAACATATATGGTATTACGCCCCAATCTACAATCATAGGCTTTTCCTAGTTAATCAGCAACTACGCTTCATTTTACCCATGATGTATTGTCGATACATCTGGGCTAGAGGGGGGTGTTGGACTCAGATTTTCTAATGTTTGCCCAAGGCCAAATATTCTCCAGTTCGTAGCTCAACAACGGATTACCTGCTTGAGCCAAAATTCAAACCTCCTATGTAATCTCATGTAATAAACATTCCTATAACTTTTCCCGTAACTTCACGTAACCTTTTATGCTTAAGGTGGGTTAACTCTTATCCAAAAGTAGGGTAAGCATCTTGCCAAGGTAGGGTAACTATACTCCGTAAGGTAGGGTAACTACCGACCTTAGGTAGAATAACTCGCTGGAGTTCACAGAACTCTTCTGATCCCACAGGGTAGACTTTTCCTACCTACCTGGTGTACCTCTCTAGTTTGCAGTCTAAGCTTTACCATTTGCTTGGTGCATATAGTAACCCTTTGGTAGAGTTCCTAGACTAGCCTAACCAGAACCCTTCCGGGCTCTGCAATGGGATCAGACTAAGTCCACTGCAAGATCCTGCGGGGTCGTTACAGGATGTCTGGCTGCATTCAGTGCATTCTGATCTTGCCAAGGATGTCTGGCTATGTCCTGTGCATCTTGAATCCACTTCTTGCCCGGTTATTCACCTTCATGCGTACTAGCAGCCCGCCTTACGTCCCAAACCGTTTCTTCGAAGCTGTAGTTGATATTGGTGACGGTTGAATAATGTTCTAGGATGTGGTAATTCGAATGTTTTTGGTTCTTGCTTAGAAGGTGGGTGGGAATGACTTTGTGGGTGGCAACCGTTACCACATATAGTTTATGACAGTTTAAAATTTCTTAAGGATAAGAAGTATTGAGGTTGTAGGATAGGGGAAGTCAACACTATAGGGATTAAGAAATAGGGTTTCAAAAAAAAAGTTGAAAAAAAAAAAAATTCTCAAGTAGCAAAGAGGGGAAATGAAACAAAATCGAGGTAGAACCAGATAAGAAGAGAGGAATAAAGAAATAAAGAGAGTACAGGAATAGAAGACAATAAGAGAATACTAAACAGAATAACAGAAGTAAAAATTAGAAATAGGGGTACCTTCAGAAATAGGATCATCATAAGGTAGGAAAAAAACCAAAACCACATAGTATAAAGTTTAAATCTTGGAGGCCTTTAGAATTTAGATCATAAAGCATGAGAATATAAACTAATATACTTGCACCTTTGGAATATGTATCATTATAAGATGTAGAACCAACAAACCAAAACAGCCCGCAGTAATCACTTAAAAACCTTCAGATCAGGGTCGATCATACTAAGATTTTGTAATACAATAGGCTTATATTACTATAGATGAACATATTAGTACAGTTAGTTGATATTAGAACAAAGAGGAAAGAGAGAACTTACAATCATATAATCACTGGAGTACCTCATGGAATACCACATTTGCTGTAGTGCTGGAAGCCGTACTGGATGGTAATAGAGTAAGAACATCTAGAGAGGTTATGCATGACAGGGCAACATAAAGTTGCCCATGTGTAAAAGCATCAGAGTAAAGATCCACTCCAACCTTCTCTAGACTTTGGCCCTGGGACTTGTTCACGGTCATGGCAAAGCATAACCGGACAGGCAACTGTTTTCTTTCAAGAATGAATGGCAGATTCTCATCACTGGTGGTTAACTTAATCCGGGGCAGAAGGCGAATCTCACCATCCCATTTACCACCCAGTATTGCAACTTGAAGACTGTTGAGTCCAACTCCCAACAATCTTAATCTAGTCCCATTGCACAACCCATTCTGCGGACTCAGATTCCGGATGAGAAGGAGTGGTACTCCTATTTTAAGCTTGAGACATGATGGTGCAATTGAAGCTATGTTGATACTCTGCAAGTATTCTGCTGAGTAAGGGTCAGAGACTGCAGCTTCATCACTGAGCTCGACCCTATTCACCGCTTCAAAGCGGTACTCTGTACCAGGCATTCTGTCCTGAAGCAGGTCATTGAAATCATTCACGGTATCATTCTTGAAGGCTAGAATAGCTCTTCCTAACCGAGTACCAGCAGATGTGACCGCCTGATTTAGGAGGTCCTGGGGGTAGAGTTCCTCGCAAAGTTCTTCAACCTTTTTGACCTTACGGATATAGTCCGGCAACTCCAATCTGCCATATCTGGTATGATCAATCACAAGACTTTTAAGAAAATCTGTAAAGATCTGATTTTCTATAGTTGCCGGGATCTGTATACTGGTCCTAAGTCTCAATTTGAGCAAGGCTCCCCATATAGAACTATGTCTGAGAGAAGCCTGCACTGTGGCTGGCCTTGAACCTCGCCGCACTAAGGGTAAGATCTGGGCAAAATCCCAACTGAGGACAGTGGGGATACCACCAAACCAATTCTGGTCACTCACAGGACAAATGTCATTCAGTGACCAGCTAACTGCTTCAAAGCAGGCCTTATGTTGCATCGGCACCTCATCCCAGATGATCAATGAAGTACGTCTGATCAACTGTGCAAGATGTGAGTTGCTAGTTATATTGCATGCACTGATGGATGTAGACAAGGGAATCCTGAATCTTGAACGAGCAGTACGACCCCCAGGTAGAAATTGTGCAGCAATCCCAGAGGATGCAACTCAGAGCACAACCTTTCCCCTTGCCTGAAGGGAACTGCATAAGCAGTTGTATAGAAAGGTCTTCTCTGTCCCAGCTGGTCCTTGGAGGAAGAAAACAGAACTACAATATAGATGAGGATTCAGCTCAAGTTGCTCTACAGAAGCTACAATTTCCTCAAAGCAAGCAAGATGCTCAGGATTTAATTGGCCCGCATCACTTCATAAGCTTGCTGTTCCTGTCCAGCATCAGAGATTGTTTCTTCATTCAGTACTGGATTGGAGGTCATAGGTGCCCTAACATCCCAATTAAGGACTGCGGGAGGCAATCCAAACTCACACTAGGTTCCATCAAATTCATGCAAATCTTGCTGAATGAGGCAAAGGCCATAGTCGAACTGAAGCTCACCCCAGAATTCATCCATGCCTGAGGGTGGTGGGGCCCGTCCACTGTTGATCAGGTTCAGGCGATCATCACACAAACTTTCACCAAATATCTTCCAAATTAGATTTGAGTTGGTGATTGTAGTGTACTGGAGAGGTAAGGTAAACAAATGTTGCAATGCCCTACCAGTCATAAACTCTGACCCTTCTCTGAACAGAGCTACACACTCCCTATCATCTTCCAACATTCTCGAAGCAATGCATGCACCTTTGAAGGTTGGGTATCCAATACCATCAACTGTTGTCAGATGCTCATAGCTGGTAGGGGCATGTACAACAATTAATAGTAAGCGAAGGTAATACCTTTCACCCATGAATAGGGAGGCAGAGTACATGCATTCGATGGAAGTTTGCTTCTGGCTTGGCTTCCAACCCAACTTGGAGTTTTACACAAAGTGCTCAGGGAACTCATGGTACAAGTACTGTCTTCCATCCTCATTCTTCGAGTTATAATCAAAGAATCCAATTACTGTTGTCAAGGCCGATTCCACTCGCGGCCTTAACACATCTGGATTGTCATGTCCCTTGACGTATACTGCTTGCATGCCTGGTAAATGCTGTGCAAGATGATTAACTGGTGGTTGCTCCTGTTGAGTATCAAATTCAAACAAACACCAAACCGCTTCTGTTGGTCCAATGTATCTTCCATAGAGATAGCGTTGGATCTCATTGATCTCAGAGTCCACAGTAGCAGTAACTCAATCGCCACCCTTATAGATGTACTTGTGAATGAACTTCACTGACTGTACAGAGCCACAGACCTCAACATTGATATGCGTATTATAGTGTAAAGAGAGATAGGGGCTATAGGGAACTACCCTACGATTGTCTACGGTGGCCATAACTGTGCCCCCTGATCCAGGCGCTCTAACGGTAAAGGATTGACCACTATTCCTCCTGCGATAGAGGGGACAGCCGTTAGCCTGGAATATCGTCTCCTCCTGAAATTCAAGGGAATAACTCTTATGACCGGTAGGAGAGAAGACGGGTTCAAGATCTTTCATGCATAACGCATGACCATTTCCTCCAGCACATTGGGTATAAACCATGGTGCTTTGGATGATCCCTCTTAACTGCTGGTACAAAGCATCTTCAACGGTAGGGATCTCCGCGGAGTTGAAGCGGTCAATGTAGGCTGCAGTCAGGAACTGTGGATTCGTCCTTAATAAGAGGAGAAGATGGAGGTGTGGGAGGCCTCGCTTCTGGTACTCAATGGTCCATACCCATCCCAGCCAATGCCTAAAGATGTGCTTGTGTTTTATTTGATCAAGCAGATCCTGTACCTTGAGATTGAAGACTCTAGATATGAGATCTGGACGATCTACAGCTGTCTGACCAGGCAACAATTCTGATTCAATCTCCGACCACTTGGGATTAGCAGTGAAGGTGATGAACAGGGATGGTTTACTAAGGTAGCGAACTAGAGCTATGCTATCCTAATATAGCTGCTGCATAAATCTATCTCCTCCAGTGGAGCTGGATGGCAAGATGATCCTTCTACCTACCTCCTGAAGGTTGACATCCTCTCAGCGCATCACCTTCTGCATGCCATTGTACAATTCAGCTCGCAAGCAAGCCTGATTTGATGGCAGGCAGTAGAGATTGTTTTGATCCGAGATCGCCCAAGCATCCTCTACAAATTGCTGCAGTAGCCTCTGAGCACGCAGGATGGTAGATGGCTCATCAGTCCAGGTATGGTGGCGGAAGCGGTAGAAAGCTTTCTCAGGAAATCTATCTCATGTACTGATCACTTCCAATTGTGTTGAGCCTCATTCCCCAGTGCCATCCTGGTTCTCTATATGGAAAGAGGTGAACATAGTAGAGAGGTAGGTACGAGGCATGATTGGGATTGATTATGGAGAAGCCCGTCGTGCTTCGCCCTCTAATCTCTCTGCCAATACAATGTCTCTGAACCGACTATCTCCATATTCCTCTGGCAAAATCATTGAGATCTCATCTGCTATTGGAAGATTCTCACGCCTCATGTCCGCCCCTCACTCTACAATCAGACTCCACTGTGGATTGAGGATGGGTGGAAATTTTGCCCCTGCTCAGGAATCTGAGCAATCGTCTTTTTACCTGTAAGATACAGGTGGATATAGGGGCTAGTTTCATGCAACATCCCCGTCAGTTGGTTGATGAGGGCCCCATCTAAATTTCTTGCTAATGCTGACCTAGCCTGAGCAACATAGGCCGGATCATACAAGTAGATTTGAGAATATTGGGGATCCTCACCACTGGGTGCAACCAGTAGCCCTTGATGATGGTAGACCGCACCTTGGACCTGGAAAAGTTGAAAACCTTCTCCTATCGCAGTTGGACGGTCATCCATATTGTAGCTAATGGATGTGAATGCAAACTGGCTATTCCAGTGCCTCAGATTCTCTCTAAACGTCTTTGAACGGGCATCCACTCCCGTCATCCAGCTGTTGAGAGGTTCTGGTAATGGCCGCATTTTCTCAACCATAGCATCCCCCCTTTTGCAGCAGGACTCAAAGGTACCTGCTGCATCTGGGGGGGACTTTCTTGGAGTCTCAGCCTTCCAGTGCAGAGCATGGCAAGCTCTGCATACAATATTCATTCGATCCAGCTGATGCTGGGTCCAATGTACCTGCTGCTCAACAAAGGCTCTGAATACTGCTGCTGGTATGACTACCTGTGGGGCCACAGGTTCATTTTGCAGTGCTAGAGCAGCAGGATGTTGTTCTGGGTTTCTCTGAGGTCCTTGGTTCCTTGTTATCTAATATTATTTATATTAGTAATTGGTTTCCAATAGTAGAGGTATTGAACAAATACAAACCAGGCAAGGCCTACAACTGGACCACAAGATACCCTGAGAATTGTTTTCAAATTCTGTTGAGTCCTTGTTACATCCACAACACCCACACCGTCGGTAACTATTTTGTTGGCTCACAGTAGCAGGTATATTCTCAAGAAGGGTGATAAAACGCTGTACTACAGCAGGATGGGAAACAGCATTAGGAAGAGGGCTTGGGAGTGGGACACTTACCGGAACTGTCACTGGTGGAGGTGATAATTCTCGCCAAGTTGGTGGAGGAGATAGGCCAAAGGGTCCAGAGGGTAGGGTGGTAGGGAATACATAAAGGCGGTACATGATTCATCGAATATGACTGGGGTGCAGGAATAGGAATAGGTACATGACTTGTTAAATGTACAGGATGTTGGTGAGATGTGAGAAAGGACTGCGGCATCGGGGGTACAATGGACATAGAGCATGAAGCAAAAGTAGGGAATCTGGGGGGTACAAATGGTGCTCTTGGTGCTGGAGCAATAGGAAATGTAGGGGGTATAACTGGTCCTCCAAATACTGGACGTATGGGTTGTGCAACGGGTATCTCAAATGCGGCTAGTACTGCCCATACTGGAAAATCCAGAGGTGCAACAGGTACTCCGGGTGCTCGAAATGCAGGGGTTATCAGAGGTATTGTGGGTGCTCTAGGTGCTGGAAAAACAGTTGATGCCATGGGTATTAATGATGCTGTGGGTGCTGCAAACCCCTGTTGTACTAGGGACCTTCTAGCTTCTCTCCTCCGCTCCTATTATTTGAAAGTATTAAGTTAGAATATGAACTAAAAGTTTTAACCATGGGGTATAGATCATCTCTGAATATACATACCAAGCATGATTTGCAAGATCTCATCCTGCGGCCATTTGAATTGATATCAAAGGCTTCCGACCCTTCCTCCACCCGGCACTGTCCACACATAGGCATGCCAGGCAAAAAAGAATTTGAAAAGAGATAATAAGTTATAAAGATAAAAGAAAATTGTGCTCATTCAAGAATGATTGTTTGAGCAGGGAGGAAAGCGGTAATGAAGGTGAAAATAGAGTATATAGTGTAAACTGGTTACCGTGCCAAGACAATTTCTTGTTTCTTGAGTTCTACCCTCTAGGGCTAGATTAATCCTGGTTTTTGTCTCATTAAGGGGTCTGGGTTATGGAGTTAAGAATGAATTTTTAACTGTGCTCTCCAGTTTTCCCCAGTTCTGCTTTGACATTGCCAGAGTTGTTATCCTGATCTACTCCTATTGACTATATCAATGATTGATCTATTTGTTCAGACTTCTTGTTCTTTATTAAGTTGATTAGTAGTGGGAGTACATTTACCGTAGCCCCAGTGCCCGGTCATTGTTTGCCTGTTGTTCCAATTTTCTCCAACATTTCTTACTGGTACTTTTCTTTCTTCAACTTCTATTTTCATCTGTTCAAGTTTATTCTATCTACCCAATCGCTTACTCTTCTTCTCCTCTTCTATCATACATTTTCTGTACTCTTTATAGTATACATGGTCATTTTCTTAGATTTTAGTCTGTTGTGTATTTACGTTTTTATTTATTCACATTTATGTATCTAAGTATTTTTTGCTTTTACACATTTACAAACTTTTACATGTTTATTCAATTTTCCACTTTTACATTTAATATTATTACTAGTTACCTTTTATATTTTATATTCTTACATGTTTACATTTTGATGGTCCTATTTTTAGAACGTATGATCAGAGTAGATCATACAGATCGTACATTTTTCGACCAATGGGAGGGCCACGTTTTGTTGTAGTGCCGTGTTGTGACTCTGATCATCTGGTAAATGCTGCCTGCTGAGAGATTGGTCCTCCAGCACATAAAGACTAGCACCCGCCGTACGTCCTGCATGGGTCGCTTGTCGCATTGTAAGAGTTTTTAGAAATTGTTATATACTATTATAGTAGGTATTAGTATGAATTGTTATGGTTGTTGATTGGATAGTGGTTGGGGACAACTGAGTGGGTAGCAACCGTGTCATCTATAGTCAGTAGAAGTTACTATTAGAGTTCTCTTACTCAAGAGCTGGAGTGTATATCATGATTTAGAATTGATAGAGAATCATAAAGTAGCTCACTATACCTCTCGAACCTCCCATACCTCTGGAGTGGGTCATTTAGTATCTGTACAGGAAAAACCTGGTCATAATAGGTATTTAGTTTACTTATCTGTGGTCGTTTCTCAGCAGGAGGTTGGTGATGACTATGTGTGTGGCAACTTTTGTCATACATGATTTGTAAAGTTATAAGATTTCCTAAGGATAAGGATTATCGAAGTTGTAGGATAGAGAAAGGCTATTCCCTAGGTATTAGGAAACAGGGTGTATACATGTAATACTTTTATGAAATTTGATCTTTTAACAAGACAATCCGACATATAAATATAGGACTTAGTATTATGGCAATAAGGCTGATTGAGCTTCCATTGCATTCCTATATTAAGTTGCAAAAACTGTACCCAACTACTGTAGTTATACCCAATATTAAGAAATCTAATTCTCAAATTGAGAATAGATTGATAACTGCTATATTTTATTCTCAATATCTAAGAAATAGATATATTACATAGTATAAGAATTAGTAAATAGTCAAATAGAGAAATGCTCTCAAGGATGAATCAACTGGACTATTTGATATAACTGATAAAATATTAGATACCTAAAGTTCAATGTGTTAGACGTTGATACCAATATTATTATCATTCCAATAAAGTTAACCTTGGATAAAGTATTCCAATTTAACAGGGGCTGGGAACTGATATGGCTTCAGTAGTAATCTCAAAATAGGACTTACTTGATGGAAACTACTGATAACTATTTATATAGCCTCTCAATTCTGTATTACTGCAATTGTAATTTATAATAGTTATAATTGTCAGGTTGTTAGCCAATTGATATCAGAATATCTTCACAGATAAACTATTGATAAAATTGGAAATAATTCAAACTGTAACTATAATGTATGGTATTAGTTGTGAATCCTATCCTGTTTGATTTCTTATACCTTGATTTGTAGTTAGCTGTAATGAATATATTAGTAGTTGTATAGTGATACAGTAGTTAATCCTCAATGGTATATAATATGTATTAAAATAGTAGCCATAGAATTACTTACTAACATGATTCTATACGTTGTATTATTATTGTAAGAGCCTCAATAGTTATCAATATAACAAAAGAGGAGTAGAAATCTACCCTAATCCAACTATCTAGAAAGAGAAACAATACAAATTGCTAAATTAATACCTTGTTAGCACTACCAAGAGTTCAAGATATCAATTGTGGAAGCAATGGCAAGAAAAGAAGATAATAATACCAAAAGTAATATGAGAAGTAGTATGGAAAAGGTTGGTTAGTAGTTAGCTAGGAGAATAAATAGAGATATCAAGAGAGGAATAATAAACCTAGATAATGTGATGGAGGGTGAATATGGAAATATATTAAGAAGTAGAATTCAGAATTTGAGAAAATGCTAGGTATCTCAGGTAGCAAATTGCAATGACTATTTATTTACAGTAGTATTGTAGATTGGTATAATGTTATAATATTAGTAGTAGGAAGGCCATTTTTTTGTAATTTAAAATTAAACAATATTAATAAATTGAGTAATTGAAATAAGTTATAGGTGTCTCCTGGTAGTAGGCTTTCCAAATGATGTAATTGTACGAAATTTATATCTCTATTCAAGATTAATTATTCATTAAAATAGGTGAATCTTTTTACCTGGTAAGATGTTATAAGAGATTTGCCCCATAATTTCATAGAGATATATAGTAAATCCTTATTACAAAGATAAGTGTACAGAGTTGAGTTTGTTGTAACAGGCAGTTGTTGGAAGAGATTGTAATAGTAACTAAAGCCATGGTAAATTAGAAAAGCAATCTAAATTAATAAAATTATAGAACAGGAAATGTAGGAAAGAGATACTTAGGATAGAGAATAAAATATATATTTCTTGTATTAGTGAGAGGGGGGGTATGATATAAGAGTTGAAAGTAACTGGAGAGTTAAAAATTGTATAGCTGAAATTGATAATTAGTTGCAAGCAATTTTGAGATAAATAGAGGATTTAGTAGTAGTAGGGAATTAGATGTTTGAAAGAAAGTATAATGTATGAGAGAATTATGTAGTTGTAAGGAGAAGGTAAGTAGTAGTAAGAGAGAGTATAGTAGTAAGAAACTAAAGAGAGAGTATTGGTTAAGAAATAGATGGTAGAGCGTATGAGGATTGAAGAAGAAAGATGTGGTAGAGAAAAAGAGGATAATAGTAATAGTATATATTTACATTTTACATTTTTACATTTTTACATTTTTACATTTTTACATTTTTACATTTTTACATTTTTACATTTTTACATTTTTACATTTTTACATTTTTACACTTTTATATTTTTCCTTTTTCCTACCCTTGTTCCAGTCATTTTTCTTTCTTTCTTTCTTTCTTTCTTTCCTCCCCTTGTTCTTCCCTGAATCTGCATTATCACTGTTTGTATCAGTTGCTGCCGCTTCGCTGTTTGTATGCCTCCCAGCAGTTGCTCCAGCAGTTCCGAAAATACTCGGAGCTGTGGTGATGGTGGTCCTGCGACCGCATGGCAACGGTTGCCCAGTGGGTTGATTTGTTTGTCGTGATAACGGTTGAGCGGTAGGTTGATCTGTCCATTGTGGCGACGGTTGCCCAGTAGAGTGGCTGGTCTGCTGTGACGATGGCCGTCGTGACGCTGATCTTTACGATAAGATCAGATTCTGAGCTTGGTTTTCCAGCACATATAGATAATAACTTGAACACAACATAATACACAACACAACTTCTATACAAACTATACAACACTACACGTATACAAACTACACAACACCTTAACTACACAAACAATATAAATAACAGAATATATGATAAGTGGATTCTGCAGATAGATCCCAGCTACAAAGTAGTATGTGGTCCATCTCTACACTCAGAATATCCACGGAGTTGTACTCAATTTTGTTACCAGCTCTTATATACTCAACGGGTGATTACTCCACAACTAGGTGTCCAATTCGAGTTCTGGGATCCCGATATTGTTCAGATCAATGCCAGCTACACAACGGTATTAGGTACGTCCCGGCACGATGACAATCCAGGGAGTTCACTTCTGTTATGGTGATGCTTTAACTACTTGGCATTATTAGACTCGACGCCTGGTTACTCCACAACCAGATGTCCGTTTCCAGTTCTGTCACTTGAATAGTGTTCAGCACGACATCCTCGACGCAATCGTATAACAGATATTCCTACGAGAAAATATCCATCGAGTTGGCTTCTTATCAGAACCAGGACCCTTTTAGCCCTAATGACATATTACTCCAGAACTGGCCGTCAGTTTCCAATTCTGTCCCCTGGAGAGGGTTCAACAAAACACCAGCTACACAACGATATAAGATACGTCGCTACGTGATAAACATCGATGGCGTTGGCTTTTGATCTGAAGCTGGGAGCTTTTAGACTCAACACCAAAGTACTTCACAACAAGCTCTCCGTTTCTGATTCTGTCACCAGGAGAGTGTTTGGCCCGACGCCAACCACCCAACCGTATAAGGTATGTTCCTACAAGATAAATATTGATAGAGTTGGCTGTCGATCTAAACCTGGGTACGCTTCACTGGACGCCAGATTACTCCACAACCAGCTGTCTGTTTCTGATTCTGTCACCTGGTGAGTGTTTAGCCCGGCGCCATCCAAGTTACGGTATAGGGTACATCCCTATGTGATAAATATCCATGCGGTTGGCTTTTGATTTAAACCTGGGAGCCTTTGGACTCAACACCAGATTACTCCACAACCAGATGTCTGTTTTCGATTCTATCACCTAGAGAGTGTTTGGCACAACGTCGGCTACGCAATGGTGTAAGGTTTGTTCCTAAGTAATAAATAACCCAGGAGTTGGCTTTTGATCAAAAGCTGGGGGCTTTTTGCCTTCACGACAGATTTCGCATCACACGGCTGGCCCTTTGCGATTCTATCACCTGGAGACTTGTAAGACATATGTAGCTCCAACACCCCCCTTTGGCCCTGATGTAGGGCTTGGATGTCGTCAGCAGCATGGTATGGAGTTACTAGTTACCAGCAAAGGATCGCAGAATTGGTGGCTACGACGTAACACCATATACGTCGTCGCCTTCCGTCCAACCGGAAGCTGTACGCAGGATTTATGAGTGGGGTAGTGTGCACTGCTCATACAGCCGGAATCCAGTATAAGATACAAATGTTATCCGGGTGAACAGAAAAGCCTACCAAATCAGAAAAGCGTATTAGTACACGTTGGTGGAATATGAATAGGCAAATGTCAGCAAGAACGGATGAGAGTAAAGGAGACGTAGCTGTAAGGTCATCTTGCTAGGCAAATCAAAGAAGTCATTTATCACTAAGCCTACTAACTGTACGGGAAGATAATGCAGTCATGCCTCTGCATTGTTACCAGCATTTGATATTGAGACTGATCAACTCGGTAGCAGAGGAACAGCAGGTATGTTCGTATTTGGGTGGCATACAAAGACTCAGTTTATATGGCAAAAGGCATCGTTAACCTCTGACTGGCGCAGTCTTGCACACCCTCAGGAAGACGGAGTTAAAATAAGCTGAATGACTAGAAACGGAGAAGTATTCAGGGTCTACGAGTGTTCGTACTCAGGATTGATGAGACAAGAGACTAGTAGTTGTTGTGTAGATAGTTAGTTAGTATAGGTATTAGATGTACCGGCCGCGGAAATTCATGCGGCATATAATTATAAAAGTTCCTCCCCACCTATTAGACAAGCAGCAACGGAGAAGAGTCCTTATCAATATAACAAGTTCTTATCTATACTTCATACTCTTAGTAGTTTTAGCGAATCAAGTATTAGCGAACGATTATTAGGAAACATTCCTGACATCACTCCATGATCGAATACTTAACACTTAACCATACTCCACTGAGCTCTGAGTTGGTTACCCATAACACTATATTGACAGTCTCTTGGTCACGGAGCCATGAACGACACAAACGGTATCCAATGATCTTGACTATACATTCTAAAACCCTTTATTACTATTTATTCTTTATCCTGGAGAACACAATGGCTGCACAGCAGCGACCTGAAACACTTCCTGGGTACTTGACGACCCCTCAAGATAAGGATGTTAGGGACCATTTCGAGCCTGATATGCTGGGTGGCGTGACACTGGCTTCTGCTGTCGAAACTCCCGTAGCATGACCTAAGGTCTCAAAACTCAAAACGAATTAATGGCCACAGACATATCTGACCAAGCAGTCCAAGAAAGAATTTAGCTGGCTACATCTCTTGTGTGAATTAGTTCTAAACTGTTAAGACAAGGTTACCCCACGGACCAAAAGAAAACTGACTGGTTGTTAACAATACGTTGTGGAGAAGATATGTTATCACTTACGGAGACTATGACAAAATATCAAGGACTGCTGGATGGACCTTTCCTGTGTCCAAATCTTACGTTTTACGTTTGAAAAGGACGGTTGGAATTGTGAACGTTTGCTGTTCTGCTGAGGTGTGGATTATTTAAATCTAAATTTGAAAACCTACGCCACTATGGCATTAAGGATAACAGGAGAAAACGGAGGCATGGACGAAGGGTTTGACAATAAAGGAGTTGAAAAAGTTTCAATCTCACCCTCGGAACCACCAATTGTTACTGGAAGTTATGTCCCAAGCCAACGCTCAACACCTGTGCTACGACCACCTTCCAGGGTTGATAAAAGACGATCACAGTCCAAGATGAGGGTATTAATACAACCAACCCCAGGAGGACTAATCAAACGATTGCTCGGTTTCCTTAAAAGATATTTCACGCCCCTACAATGACCTCAGCATAAGGCCTGACGAACGGCATGGGATTTCTTGATAGAACTCAACTATGTAAGAGAGGAAATTGACAGAACGGGAAAGAAAACACATGTCTGACAACATATCGCTTTCAATACTAGGGCCGACTTTCGATAATGCGGGGGAGGAGACCTGGAAGTCCTTAGGACAAGCGGAAAGAAAGGAGAGGAACTAGAAGATGAGGAAATAGACAATCTCCAGAAAAACCTCACTACGGTTATAACGGCACTTGGTACTGCATGAGACCAAGCTAAATTAAGTAGGATCACGGAAGCAGTACAGCTTTATCAACAACAGGAGGGGCAACAAGAAGTCAGTCAATCATTGCATACCAACGTAGGAAACACTGATGCTCAATCATTCCCTTGAGACCTTCTGTTGGGACAAGAACTGAAAACCTTACAATCACATCATGACAAATTAGTAAGGGAACCAGCAGCACATAAATTTTAACTACGAATGTAGAGGCACAAATAGCAATAAACCAACAAGTTAACAGAAAGTTTGAAGCCCACAGGGCTCCAGAGATCCGCGGTTTAGTTGAATGGTTGGAAACCTTGTCGGCCCAGGTAGACCTATGACCTGCAGACAACGACAGGGAGGATAAGATCCACCTCGAGGGCCCGAACCTAAGCAAAGCCAAAACTCTTAAGAAAATAGAAAAGCGATAGGAAAGGCCCTTGAGAGTCAAGAAACTGGCGCAGGACCTAGTGGCGGTGGAAAAGGACCACCGGAAGGTCCCAGGGACAGACTAGAGCATTCCGATGATAATGATAATGATGACGATAGCTCAACAAGTATTTCTTCAGACAATGAAAGCTATGGGGGCCCTGATGAAGACGGTTGTAGGTGGAAAAGAAGACTGGATTGAGGCAAGTGTAGAATGACACTAAAGGAAGACATGGACTACGAACGAATGCAACCACTTAGGAAAGCAGTAAGCAACGCACTTGCTGGTGCAAAAAATAAAGACGCTACACCACCACAGATATTCGAAGCCAAGGATTACCAAAATCTGGAAACATGGTTACTCCAAGGGGAAGATTATTTTCGACAAAACCCACAACACTGAGAATAACATATGTATAGAATACTATATGCAATTAGTCGAGCCAAGGGAGAAAATCTTGCAAACTTCAAAAATTGGTATCGTTGCGCCACGACAGGCGAATTGGGCCATAAAAAAGTAGAACGGCTCATTCCTTGGCAATATTTCGTTACGGAAATTACCAACCTTTATACCACTACTGTTGAGGACGGAGAGGTACTGTGGGATATGGATGAGGTTAAATTTGAACGAAAGATTTCCACCCTCTTATTACAAATGGAGAACCTCAATATCAAAGTGCAATTAGCCCATATTGCATCGTGAGAAATGTTGGATGAAAAAGTCCCCTTCCCAGTACTGGGAAAACTGGTCTTGAAAAAGTATGAACTCGATGAAGAATGGCTGGCAGCATTAAGAGATTGAGGAAAATGCGGTGATGAATGCAGATTTGATCAGCGAGTCTCAACTCGGGAACAGTCCAGTCAAGCAAAATCCTCAAAACGGAAGGAACACAACCAAGAAACAGGTGGATCTGAAACTATAAAAAAGCGAAAGCAGTACACCAAAGAAGAACACGCAGCTTATTGGGCCACCAAATGAGCAGGCAGGACCTCAACATCAAATAAGGTTGGAAAGAGAGGAAGCCGCACAGAATGGGAAATGATGTGTAAGAGCATTCCCCAAAATCTCATCGACGAAGGGAATAAGAATATGGGGTGTACACCATGTGGTCTTACAAACCATGAATGGAAAACCGGTCGGAAGGAAGCACAAGTAACTGCGATCCAGGGGGCCCATTAGAAGAATACCCGCGAGATGGACCAGAACGATCATCAACGCAATAAAAATCCTGCACGTGTAAATCTGTTGAGCGGAACGCAGCTGCCTCCTTCAAGAGCACAAGTCGCATGGATTGAAAGGCCCAGAATGGTATGGAAAAATCTTTAAGATCATGAAATGGAAGATAAATGGAATTTGGCACCGACGACGACAGTGATCGGTTATTCTATACATCTGTTACTCATTAAGCACTCGTGACTATAGGAATTGAGGATTCAATGCAAGGAAAACCTCTTCCACCAACTATTGGTAAGGACCCTGGACACATCAACTGGGGAAAATCAATGATGATAGTTGGAAATGTGATTTGGAAACTTTAAGATCTCTGATAAGAACCAATGTGGGATCAAAACGAAGTCTGAAGAAATCATACTAGGGAGAGTCAGGAGGGACCCAGGAGATGACCCTTGTAAATGACGAGGCATACTCTGCTCAGGCGCTAATTATTCTCACCACCATATTTCGGATGCACTCGAGACAAGGCTCTAGACTTGTTGCTTACCGGTACTGTCTCCCTCAAATTAATTCTGCGGTACCAATATAAGAATTCTGTGACGGATATAATCTCCTGAAATGAGGATGGAGAACAAGTACAGAAAGGATAGAACATGGTAATCGGCCAGTCGTATAAACCTGATGCAATGACTATGTACCTGTCTCGACGATCGTGGATACCCCCCAGACCGGACCTGCAGGTTGTAAAAGCAGGATGAGAATGAACCCTTCGGCAAGTGGTCAAAACAACTAGTAGTGGGCGGCCTGATCACCCAAAACTGTGGAAATTTTAGGTAGAACCAAGGCCACACAACCGCAAAAATGCTCGCTCCCTCCTCAAGTGTTAGTGAAACGGCAAGAAACCAGATTCAAAGACCCCTTAGAATATTAAAAACGAAAACAATATTAGTTCGACCATGGAGGTCTAAGTGACCGAAACTATCCGGGCATGGTCTCTAACATCCATAAAAATGTCCTGAAAAGAAAAGGCCGACACATTTGTTGAAGTACAGAGGAGGGCAAAGATACTCTGGCGAAAGAAATACGCTTTCCTTGAAGCCACAGCATACACCGAAACAGAAGGGGAAAGGATTCAGATTCGCATGTTTTTAGATTCTGGGTCTAATATTCTTCTAATCAACGATCGCCTCATACATGAGTATGATATCCCTTACAAATTGAGACAAAAACGCTACCAAAATCTTAAGATTCAATGATTCTGCTACCTCAAGTGGCGGGAAACATTTGTCCTGTCAATTATTATTAGAAATTGTGAAAAATTCTCAACAATCAGAAATCTTCCGTGAAATTGCAAACACAGGAAGCTACGACTTGATTATTCCTTTTTGATTGTGTAAGGAAGACCACATGACAAATATCAACGTTGCGGGAAAATGGTATTATCCCAAAGAATCATGTTGGAACCACATGGTCGAGGAAGGACTAGGGGAGATGTGGGATTATGGCGATAGGGTTGTTTACGACAAATATGCAAGAGTTATAAGATAAATACAGTGTCAGGACTGACCAGTCAAGGACATCATATACAAGATCCCTGAATACTACCAAGAGTATGTTCTGCTTTTGAAGGACAAGGTTGCAACACAAATGCCGCCTCGAAGGAAATCAGATCAGGCCATCAGGATCAAGGAACAAGAGTAAACTCTTTGCGGACCTATTTATAGGTTGTTGGCAATGCAACTAGAGGAAGTTAAGAAGAACTTGGATGAAATTCTACAACAAGGGAAAATTCGACCTAGCAAATTACCTGCTGGCGTACCAATACTTTGTGTACCAATGCTGGATAGTAAATTGCGACCATTTGTTGATTACCAAGGCCTAAATTCGGGTACCATCGCTAATAGGTACCCAATACCGATTATGATAGAACTTAGGGACTGAGTGGAAGGATCCAAGATTATCTTAAAAATAGACCTTAAGAATGGGTATTAATTGGTACGAATGGCCACAGGAGGTGAGTGGAAAACCGCATTCCATTGCAGTTATGGACACCATGAATACAAGGTAATGCCTTTTGGATTACTCAACGCGCTTGCTTTCTTCCAATCAATGATACATGAGATAATAAGCGAATTTCAAGCACAAGGTGTTGTTGTCCACTTAGACGATATCCTAGTATATATAGGAAAGGAAAAGGATCATTTTCAACTAGTAAAAAGTGTCTTACAGAAACTACTGGAGAACCAACTCCCAATCAATGTGGAGAAATCCATATTATACGTTACGGAAGTTGAATTCCTTGGATTTATTGTTAACACTAATGGAGAAGAAATGAATGAAAGAAAAGTTAAGTCCATCAGAGAATGGAAGGCGCCAAACTGGGTAAAGCAAGTCCTAATTTTCATGGGATTTGCTAATTTTTAACATCGCTTGATTCAAAACTTTTTCGCGATATGCCAGCCAATTACAGAAACCTTAAAAGGCAATCCAAAAAACTTTTATTGTGGGCCTGAACAGAATATGGCTTTCAATGTTGTTAAAGAATAATTTGATACGGCGCCTATACTTTGTCATGTTCACCCTGGGTTATATACCGTGGTAGAAATGGATGCTAGCGATTTTGCCCACGGTTGTGTTCTGTCACAATTCCAAGACAAAAAACTACATCAGGTGGTTTTCCATTCACAAAAATCAAATTCTGCTGAAGGAAACTATGAAAGTTACGATAAGGAACTGGTAGCAATAATGGATGCATTCAAGGAATGGAGACATTACCATGTAGGTACTGAAAAACCAAGTAGGCTCTATATGGACTATCAAAATTTACAACACTTGCTTACTACAAGAAAGTAGAACAGAAGACAGATCCATTGGGTACAGGCATTAGCGGAATACAACTTGAAAATTGTATAGTAACTGGGAACAAGAGGAGGAAAACCTGACGCCTTGTATAGACGGCCGAAGTACCGTTTAGAGGAAGGAGCTGCGCATAGCGACCAGTCTATCTGAAAACCAGAACATTTTCAAATCTCCTTGACTTTGACCCTGAGTGACGCAGACGAAGGAAAAGAAATGGAGGAGGAACATATAGTGCTGCACAACATACAAATCAAAAAATGGAGCGAAGCAGAAACGATGCGGACCAAAGAATCAAGAATGGCTGCTGGTCAAGACCTCTAGGCACTAAACAACGCACCCCCGCTGGCTATGGGACTGGTATTGATCGACACAGGTATTGCTGTTAGTCTCCCACAGGATACTTATGGAAGAATCACAGACCGCAGTGGACTGGCAAGCAAAGAGGAAGTGGAGGTTGGAGCAGGAGTCATCGTTGCAGATTGTACAAAAGAACTCAAAATACTCTTCCGAAACTATAGCTTGAAGGACTATCAAGTATGCCATGGCGACCGCATAGGGTAACTGAAAATAATCAAAATCGACAACCCCAAAATGATGGAGGTCGAAGGATTAGGGTAGACAGAATGCGCAGGCAAAGGTTTTGGAAGCACAGCTTTCATGCCAATACCAATGTTTGTGGCTGAAACATCTGCGCTCACAAAAGGTATACTCCAAACAAATACCGAAATTAACCATTCCTACGATGAGTCAGGTGAATGATACAACCCTCGATTGAGACAAGAACATATCTTAATGACCAACTTTGCTCTCGCAAAGGAAGAAATGAAGTTATTGCCTTCTGAGTTCCTTGACCAAGTCATGGTTGCCACAAGAGAAGACCAGGAATGGAAAGAACGACAGCGTGAGTTGGAAACCTAGAAACGTAACGGAAAGCCATTGCCAAAGAAGTGGAAATGATGGGAAGGATTCCTCTACTACAAAAATAGTCTCAATATACTCAACAGTGAAGAACTACGAAGTATAATCACACAAGTATGCCATGATTCCTAAGTTGCGGAGCACTTCGGTTAAGCAAAGACCCACGAAACAGTTACCAGGGATTTCTATGGGAAAAACTGGACAGGATGGATAAACGACAATGTACGGTCATGCGGCGAGTGTTAACACAACAAGTCCTTACAACCTGCTAGGTACCGGCTGTTACAGCCATTGCAAGTCCCTTACGCAGCATTGGAGTCGATCTCTACAGACTTCATTACCCATCTACCTGAGTCGCAAGGACACACAGAAATTCAAGTTGTCCAGGACTGATTTGCTAACAGCGATCATTTCATCGGCCGCGACGAAAAGGCAACCGCCAAAACAGTGGGAAAGGTTTTCTAACCGCAAGTATTGAAACTACACGGGTTGCATACTGGAATAGCATCGGACATGGAACCAAGCTTTTCGTGAGAGTTCTGGGAATTATTATGCAAGCTGTGGGGAATAAATCATAAAATATCAACAGCATACCACCCGCAAACTGATGGACAAACCGAGAGAACCAACTAAGTGCTGAAGGGTACCTGCGGAATTTGGTCAATTACGATCAGGATGATTGGTCTCAGTTGCTGCCATTATCAGAAGATGGGTATAACAACTAAGCCAAAAACACACACAAAATGTCACCATTTTACACCAATTACGGGTTCCATCCGCAGACTGAATGGATGAAGGAAAGAGAAGCTCAAAATCCAGGAGGTACAATGTACATGCATTGGATAAAAGCGATCCCTCTAAAGGTAGCTGAAACATTAGAACATACCTGAGAAGCCATAAGGAAAGACTCCGACAAAAAGGCAATGGAACAGCCAGATATAAAAATTGGCGACCAGGGGATGTTTAATGTAAAAAACATCCATTCCCAATGGCCATCCAAAAAGCTAAGCCCTAAGCTTTAATCATCATCTGAAGTCTTAGAAAAAAGATTACATTCATCATATAGACTAAATATTTCTGACCGTGGGCATATTAACTGTGTATTCCATGTATCATTACGGGAACCTTTTTGAGCATCAATTCCTGGTGAACAAGATCAACCCACATAAGAACCTAAAGATATTGAGAGAGACTTGGAATAGGAGGTTGAAGAAATAGTGAAGAGAGAAATAATCTCGTACTATAGGAGAGTTCGCGGATGTAATACAGGGATGTGTGTAAAGAGTTATTTCGTAAAGTGAAAGCGTTTTACCGAGAATGAGAACACCTGGGAACCACCAGGAAGCATGGAGCATGCACAGGAATTGATAGAGAATTTTCATAGAGAAAACCTGGTAATGCCAGGTAGGACAGAGATAGAATAGTGTGAAAGGTTTTCCTGCTGTGGCCAAGTAAATGAGGAAGGTTTTTCATCCTACAATACCGAGTTCCAAAAAGAATAAAAGGAATTGAAGAAGGAAAAACTCATGACACGCTTTTGAAGTAGGAAGCTTGTGTTAGGCATATCCAGTTCCAACACCCCCCTCTGGCCCCCTTGTATGGCCCGGACACCATCTGCCGGACAGTGGAAAATTGCTAGTTACCAGCAAAAATCGCAGAATTGGCGGCTTCCCCATAACACCATATACATCATCGCGGTGGGTCCAAGGGGAAGCTGTTCACAGGATATTTGAGAAGGGTGGTGTGCACTGCTCATACAGCTGGTATCCTGTATATGATACAAATGGTATCTGGGTGTGCAGAGAGGCCTAGCGAATTGGCAAAGGGTATTGCTTCAAGTTGGCTGACAAGAATAGTCTTAGGTTTGCAAGAACGAACGAGAGTGAAGCAGACGTAGCTGCAATATTATCTTGCTAAGCAAATCAAAGAAGAGACGGAGCACTAAGCCTACCAACTCTACATGAAGTTAATGCAGACACGCCTCTGCATTGTCAGCATCATTAACTTCCAACTAGGGGAGTCTTACACAACCTCAGGACGATGAAGTTAAAATAAGCCGTATGACCTGAAGTGGGAAAGTATTCATGGTATAGGAGTGTTCGCACTCAGGATTGTTAAGACGAAAGACTAGTACTTGTTGCGGAGGTACTTAGTTAGTATAGGTATTGGATGTACCGGCAGTGGAAACCCGCGCGGGATATAAATATAAGAGTTCCTCCCCAGCTATTAGACAAGTTGTAACGGAGAAGAGACCTTATCAATATAACCAGTCATTATCAACACTCCATTCTCTTAGTAGTTTTAGTGAACCAAGAATGAGTGAACAATTATGATGAAGCCTTCCTGACCTCGCTCCGTTATCGAATACTTAACGGTTAACCATACTGTACTGAGCTCAGAGTTGGTTACCTGCAACAATAGTGTTCAGCCCAACGCTGGCTACGCAATGGAATAATATACATACCTTTATGATAAATATCCAAGGAGTTCGCTTTTGATCTGAACCTGGGAGCTTTTAGACTTGATACCAGATTACTCCACAACCAGCTATCTGTTTCCTATTCTGTCACATCGAGTGTGTTTGGCCCCACGCCGGCTACACAAACGTGCAAGATAAACTCCTATGCGACAAATATCCCTGGAGTTGGCTTTTGATCTGAAGTTGGGAGCTTTTTGACTCGACACCAGAATACTCCACAACCAGCTGCCCATTTCAGATTCTATTACCTGGCGATTGCTTGGCCCGACGCTGGCTACTCAATGGTATAAGGTACGTTCCTACATGATAAACATCCGTGGAATTGACTTTAGATATGAATCTTGGCGCTGTCACACTCGACGCCAGATTACTCCACAACCAGCTGTCCGTTTCCACATCTGTCACCTGGAGGGGGTTCCGCCTGACGCCTCCTGCACAACGGTATAAGGTACATCCATACGCGAGAAATATCCTTGGAGTTGGCCTTTGATCGGAACCTTGGCGCTTTTAGACTGGACACCAGATTACTCCAAAACCAGCTGTCCATGTGCAAATGTGTCAACTGGAGGATGTTCAACCTGACAGTCGCTAGGCAACAGTATAAGGTACGTTTCTGTGCGATGGATATCCATGGAGTTGGAAGAAGGTTATGGAAGTAAGGTTCTACATCCCGCTAGTAATACTACTAGTATCTGGATTAGAGATTAAATCTATTAGACTAGAATAAATTTGAAATGTATAACAGTCCCATATTGTTAAATTGTGATTGGTGTCATGAAGTGTGAAATGGGGAACTGTAACGAGGGCTCCATGTGGGAAGATGGATCCCAAGAATGCGGCCGTACCGAAGCTTTCTTCGTACGTAAAGTGAAGAACAAATATTTAAGAGAGAAAAACCTTAACGGTGAAACTTAATATCGTTAAGCCGCAGCTTTACTCAATAAGTTCTCGAGAGGATAGTTGATTGTCTTAGGAGAAGAGGTCTCGCATATACTTAAGTAGAATTATATTGCCAGCTCCTCTCCATCACACCTAAGCTCACCACCATCGCGAGCATGCCCATCTCCTCTGGGCCTCGGGCTAACATTCTATAGAATTTTCGCCAGCTCTGCTAGTTCATTTTCCGACGTGAAGTGTTCATGCAGTATCCTGATACATGTAATCAACTGCAGGGGAAAACTCTTCATATCGCTGTCCTGTTAGTGGCAAACTAACAGGTTAATGATAAGCTAGTCTAATATCGAACTCACTGTCCCCATTCGTATTCGTCTATGCAAGTCTCGTAGACAACCATTACGTTTTGACAAGTCTATCTCCTTCTACTGTCTTCGACACGATAGCTTGGTCTACAGACTCGCGTGATGAGACACTTAAGCCATTGGCATATACGGGCGCTACCTGTAGCCACTGACAATAAATACCTCGATCAAGACAAGACTACTACGATCTAGAGCTCGCTAACAACCTCCAGATATCTTACAGCCTTTCGGAGACATACGGGAGTCGAAGGTCTACCACTTAACCGGAGGCCTCCAGGGGTTCCGATATACCTTACTTACCTACCACCGTAGGCTTATTAGGATCGGTGGTGTATGCATTCGAGAATCACTTCTCGTGTAACCATTCGATTGCCCCATGCCCCCTCATATATCCTGCGAACAGCTTCCGGTCGGAAGGACGGCGACCACGTATACAGTATTACGCCACCGTCTTCAATCATAGGCTTTTACTTGTAAAGCAGCAACTTCCCTACAGTTGGCCCATGACGCATTGTCTGTACATCAGGGCCAGAGGGGGGTGTTGGACTCAGATTTCTCAATGTTCGCCCAAGGCAAGATATTGTCCGGTTCGTAGCCCGACAACGGATTACCCGATTGAGCCCGGATTCGAACCTCCTATATAATCTTGCGTAACAAACAATACTATGACTTTTCCCCAAACTTCGCATAACCTTTTACGCTCAAGGTAGGGTAACTCCTATACAAAAGTAGGGTAACCTGTTTACTAAGGTAGGGTAACTATACTCCCTAAGGTGGGGTAACTACCTGCCTTAGGTAGGGTAACTCGCCGGAACTCTCGGAGACCTTACGAACGCGCAGCGTAGACTTTCCTACCTACCCGGTATACCTTTTCTCGTTCGCAGTCTAAGTATTACCATTTGCTTAGTCCGCATGGTAACCCATTGATAGAGTTACCTGACTAGCCTAACCGTAACCCTTCCGGGGCCCGGCATGGGATAAGACTAAGTCTACTGTAAGATCCAGCAGGGTCGTTACGTCACCCCTCTCTTCTCTAGGGCCGCCCTCGGCCTCTAGTGTTTTCGTTTATTTCCAGTCCCCTTGTCTACTACCCTATGATCCCTGGGTTTCGATGCGTATCCTTTATGGAACTCTATGAGGGCTTGTGTGCCTGTTCCCTCCAACATCTCATACGGTTCCCCGGAGTTATCCTCGGGACCATACCCCTTCCAAGCTACCAAGTATAGGACAAATCGTTTGGGGAATTTCTGACGTGCTCCCCCATACCAACGGCTGTCAAGGATGGTTTCAATTACATAACTAGGCTCATTATCTATTTTATCGGGAATGGGTACCTCTATTGTACGCCTGCCAGTTGAGTCCTCCCTATATGGTTCTAAGAGGCCAACGTTGAAGACTGGATGTATACCTCAACGTTCGTGGAGTTGAATTTCATAAGCTGCTGAACCAACTTTTCGTAAGACCACTAATGGTCCGAACATACGATGATCAAGCTTTTCCATCGGTCGCTTGGTTCGTATGTTTTTTCGATTCAACATTACTCGATCGGCCCTCTTGGCTCGACCAGAATTAACATCGTCCAACGTAGTATACTCCGGTGCTGGCAATCTTTTCTGATCATGCCACTTCCGTTGCCTCTCTTGAGCCTTATGTAAAAGTATCTCGAATCTCCATCCATGTCCCTTCCCAATCCTTAACTAATAGCTCGCTGCTTGGGTGTATGCCCTGACTTTCTGATACAGACCCGCACCAATTTGTTTCTGGATTAAACCCATAATTGATCTCAAAGGGAGACACCTTAGTTGATTCCGACGTTGAAGTGTTATAAGCATATTCCGCCAGTGGAAGTAGGTCTGCCCAGTCGTCCTGCTGATAGGAACAATAGCTACGAATTTATTGCTCCAAAGTCTGGTTTACCCTTTCAGTCTGCCCATCAGTCTCAGGTTGGAAAGCCGTGGAAACGTTTAGCTTAACTCTTAGCAATTTCATTAAACTAGTCCAAAACGTAGGGGTGAATCGGCTATCACGATCCGATATGATACTCTCTGGTAGACCATGGAAACGCCAAATCTCCTTCAGAAACATAAGAGCTAAGTCACCTATAGGTACTTCGGTTGCCAAAGGTATAAACTGTGCCATCTTCGAGAACCTGTCTACTATGACCCAGATTTTCGTATAACCTTTTAACTGCGTTAATGCCACGATAAAGTCCATAGAAATCGCCTTCCATGGTCGTAGCGGTACCTCGATAGGTTTGAGTAGTCCAAACTTCTTATGTCGTGCAGTCTTACTGCGCTGGCATATATCACATGTGCGAACATATTGTGTGATATAATCGTCCATCTTTGGCCAGTACAAGTTTGCATTAACTCTTTCCATAGTCTTCTATGTCCCAAAGTGTCCCGCTAAGCGGGAATCATGTTCAGCCTCCATGATTGTACCTTTTAACCCCTCATCCGCCAGTATGTACCAACGGTTCTTGTAGAGGAGTGGATCCTTCTCAATCGTAAGGTTAGGATCAACTCCCTGGGGTTTTTCCTTAACCGAATCAAGGATCTTCAGGTATTCCTTGTCTTTTGATGCAACCTGCTTGCGTTGCTCTAGGAACGTGGATTGTAAACGGAAACCTTGGCACGCCTGCAACAACTGTGGTCGCAAGATGTCCCGCTCCAGTTGAACCACCCATTGCCCAGGGCGAAAAAATCTTTGCATAGAATTTGATTGAGAATTACCCCCCCCTTCAAGGCGGTAGTCCCTACGCCTAGACAGTGCATCGGCCTTTTCATTCAACCTTCCTTCACGGTATACCACCCGGAAGTTGAATGGTTGTAAGCACTCAGCCCAGCGATGTTCCCTACTGTTTAGAATCTTGGTACTATTGAAATATTCCCAGTTCTTATGATCAGTATAAATGGTAACCTGATCCGCTACCGACCGTAGTAAATGATTCCATTCCTTGAATGCTGCCACGATCGCAGTCATTTCCATATCATGGACATCATAATTTATTTCCGCTGGGGAGAACTTTCTACTATGAAAGGCTACGGGATGCCATTTATCTTACTCACATAGTTGGGATAATATGGCCCCTAAAGCAAAGTCACTAGCGTCGGTCTCCAGCTTTGTATGTCGTTCAGGGTCAAAGTGTACTAATATAGGCCCTGTTTTAAATTTTTCCTTCCAAAAATCAAAGGCCTCTTGATACGCTGGTGTCTAATGGAATTTGATATCCTTCATAGTCAGGTCTGTGAGAGGTTTCTCAATCTTGCTGAATCCTTCGATAAACCTACGATAGAAGTTTGCAAATCCCATAAAGCTCTGGACCTCAAGGACACTATTGGGTGGTAGCCATTTCTTAAGTTCGGCTACCTTTGCCTCGGTCATGGATATTCCCCGATCAGATATCTTATATCCGAGAAATCCAAGCTCTCTCTGATGGAAGGTTGATTTCTTTATGCTAACGCATAAGCGTGCTTTCCTAAGCCTTTCCATTACTCTCCGGACTAGAGAGACATGTTCCTCCATTGTCTCGGAGTAGATCAATATGTCATCCATATAGGCGATAATGCCCTCGTCTAATAGGTCCCTGAAGACCTCATTGATCATGCCTTGGAAAGTTGCCGGAGCGTTGCATAAGCCAAAAGGCATCACGGTATTTTCATATAACCCATACCGGCATCGGGATGCTGTATTCCATTCCTCTCCTTCCGCCATTCGCAGAAGGTAGTATCCATTCTTGAGGTCCAACTTAGTGAACACCTGTGCTTTACCGAGTCTGTCTCGGAGCTCATTCATTAATGGTAGAGGGTATCTGTTCTTTACCGTTATCTTGTTTAGCCCACGGTAGTCTATACATAACCGCAATGTACCATCTGGTTTTGGTACAAAAAGGATAGGAGCAGCGGCAGGAGAGCTTGACCTACTTATCTTTCCCGTAGGTAGCATCTCATCGAGATACTCACGGAGGACCTTAAGCTTCTTTTCTGATAAGGGATAAAGCGGTCCGAACGCCGGAGCGGTATCCGGAAGTAGCTTGATCTGGTGATCATACTTCGAATCCTCCGCGAAGGATTCAATCCACTGTTGGCTAAAGATATCCCCAAAGTCCTTATACTCAGGTAGGAGCTTTAGCCTAATATCTCCCCCGTCCTCATCTGTGAACTGTGCCATCCCTAAGAGGTAGATTGAACTCGCATCTTCAGCTAACATTTCCTCTTCGGTTATAAATTGTAGACGTCTTTTGGGGCCTAAACAATGTGCCTTGCAATACTCTGATCTCCACCTCAGAATACCTTGTTTCCAGTCAATATCTGGATTATGGTCTTGTAACTACGACATTGGTAAATATCCATCAAACTTTGAGTTGCTCATGTCAGCGACCACAAATCGCATCTTATTCACGTGGTCTCCAATGTGCATTTTCACCTCCTTGGTGTAGTGGATACCCGATCTTGGTATGTGATTTCCACACGCATCTGAGATTAGACAAGATACCGTTCGCCGCACACATGGCATCTGGGTTTCCTTAACCCAACGAGTACTAAGGACTGGGCCTGTAGCACCGCTATCTAGCAAGAGTGTAGCCTCTGCAGTACTCTTCCTTGCTCCAAGTTTCCATTGAAGTAGTACCTTAACACGGATAGACTTAGTATGTTTTGGAGGGTCTTGTACCCTCCATCGCTTTGTAGGTCTCAACTCATTAACCATTTTGATGGTAGTATCCCTTGCCTTTCGACACAAGGGCGGCCACAATGGGTCGTGAAAATTCAATAATTTTAGAAATGGCTGGGAATGTTTACTATCACGCCTGCATGATTTCGGGTATTAAACCCTCCTCAGGTAAACTGGAAATCAACTTTGATTGCTTAATGAAGTCCTGCTTGACATAGTAAACTTTAAGAACAAAGACAATACATAACCATGGAAAATCTCCTAGCAACACGAACCCATAAGGAAAACCAATAACCTTGATTCGAAAAGGAAAACCCATGACAAAAGAAATAAAGAAACGTGACTCAGAACATCTAACATGACCAAGACTCCTCCCGGATTCTCGCCTTGTTCCCGGTAATCCAATGATCAGCCCCTTCCTTCATCTAGAGGCTCATTAGTTTCTTGTAATTTCGTTTGCTCTTGATGACAGACTTACCTTAGTCTGATTCCTCCGTATCAACCTCCATAATCTGTGGGGAGGCTTGACGTATTTCAAGGAGTTTCTTATCGCCAGCTGAAGAAGGAGCAGCTTCAATGTGTTTAACCTTGCTAGCCTGTGCCTCATGAAGACCTGCTTCGTTAGCGGACCGCTTATTTTTTCCCATTGCTGAATGAACAACAGGGGAAGATGAGGTGCATTTCCGCCAGAAGTGGCCAGGCTGCCCGCATTAAGAGCATTGCCCAGACTTGCGCCCTTTTTCAGTTAGGTTATCCGGAATGCCCTTATGAGCAATGGCATACGCGGATTCTCCAACTTTAGGGGACTTATTTGTCTGGGAGGGTTGGGGTTTTGACTTACCAGATCCCGTCTCCTTTTTCCGCTGCTTCTTTGAGGAAGAGCCCTTTTCACTAGTCTTGTCATTGCTTGAACTGCCATGGTCTTTGGCAACCGTTTTGCCAAAGTTAGCGTTGTCTTGAAGGGTATGGCCAGCTTTACGAAGTAGATCGATATATGCACCGGCTTCGGTAGGATGTGGTTGCTTTAACGCCCATGCGTTTCGCAACTCAGAAGTAATCCCTATCGGAACCTTATCTATTATTTGCTTTGAATCGATGTATTCAAGGCTGGCCGCGAGGTCAACCACTTTATTGAGGTACTTGTCAACCTTCCCAGGCTTCATAGACAAACGCATCCATTCAACAAGGTTGCGATCATGGTCTTCATGCCCACCAAAACTGGTTTCAAGCCGAGCGCGGAATCCTGCCCAGGTTCGCAGCTCATTATCTGGGTTGAAGATGATACCCATCCGCATCGCTTCATCCTCACTGATGTAACGATGGAGACCTAGATACCAGTTCTTGGCTGCATTCTCCAAGAGCAGAACGACCAAGCCAATCTTATCCATATCGTCCAGACCGGACTTCTTGAAATAAGTGAATTGAACTTGGACGTCCGTGAGAGACCGTTTGGTGTCGGTAGTGTCTCCTTTGAAAGCCGTTATGTTACTTAACTTTTCCTGCTTCTTGGGCCTTACCGAAGTAGAGGGCCCACTGGCGTTACGAGAGGATTGCCCACTCGTTCTTCCAATAAAGGCAGCTAACCTAGCCAACCGACGGTCATATCTCCTATTCTTGGCCTCATTCTAGTTGGGCTTTCGCCGTCCCAAGAATGGGGTAAGATCAGGTAGGGAGTCGGCATCATCGTCAGGGCTATCAGAGGAACTGGAATCAACCGGATTCCCCCCAGCGCCGACGTTTCCACCAGGTGGGGGAGCATTCCCACCACCATTGCCACCAGTATTTCTGCTGTGGGTCTCCCCCGGGCGATTGTATCCATCAAAGGATTCCTCATCACCCCCCTGATCTCCAGCTTGGGTGTTACCCCCTGGAGGTGGTTCAGGGTTCTCGGGTGGAGGAGGAGGTATCGGGGTACTAGGCGTATCGTTCGCTGTTCCCATACCTAAACCCAACAGATATTCCACAAAGGCCTCGCAAGAATCATGATCCCACGGTGGTCCCACATGTCCACTTCGCCTACAAAACACACACTTGGGTGGTCTTGGTTGAAGAGCTGGGGCCGGGGGCTAAGGTGCGGGGGTCTCTGAAGAGTGATCTGGGGGTACTACAGGCTCATCACGACGCCTGGTACAAGGAAAGTGATGCAGATACCGAACACGACCCTCCGGCGAGAGGTGATCAATGCGACATTGACGTTCACATGGACCTGTCGTTGGTGTCGCTTGCCGAAAACCAGCAAAGCCACCCGAGGTATGTGGTCGCTACGGAGTAAAGGCTGGATATACCTCTACCGAACGTGGTGGAGGGAACAGAGCCCCCCCGTTGAGCCGAACAGGCCCACTCCGATCGGCTTGACTGGCGACGCAGGAGTCGGTGGTGGAGGTGCCCAAGTGGGCTTCGCTGTGATCGGTGATGGTGCATCATCAGGTCCAGGAGCTGGAGGGGGAATAACTTGGACGGTAGGGTTCGTCTTTGGAGCACGTGGCTTTGGTGTATTACTACCAGTTCCCGGCGAACTTTTTCGCTGTTTCCCGACCCCGGAGGGCTTTGAACCCAAAGCCGGACTGAGAGTTCGGGTGGAGCCTTTCTAGTCATGGTCAACGATAAAGCTACCGCCACTTGCTCAACAAAGGGGTGAACTGAGAGCTCAGCCGAGAGTGCCCTTTGACTCTGGCCTGAAGCCAAGATTAGCCCTGCCTCCGTTAACATCCCTTGAAATTCCAGGTCCTGTAGAATCTGCGTCAAAAGCTCCGCGAAGTGTAACCTGGGTTCCTTCGGCATCGGAGGTGCCACTGTCATGATGACATCGTTTTGCGCATCTATCGGTGACCTTCGTTGACTGCCCGCTCTAAGGCATGGACCCTGTTGTTAATGGCTTGCTGGTTGACAACCAGTTGCTTGAAGCACCTTTGTTGTCCTCACATCCAGTTGGCTGCCGCATCAACAATTTCTTGCTGGAAGATTCGCTGAGATTCATCGTTCAAGTATCGCATCTGAGTTTCCGCCGCTTTGATTTGTTGGCCTACTTCATGAAGAATGTAAGGCTCAATAAACTGTCGGGTAAACTCTGCAAACGTGAACTCCACAGGGCAATCAGCAGTATATCCAGCCTTGAGATGGGTCTGTGTAAAGGAGTGGAATAAAGGATCGGGGTCGGCAACGACAACATCCCAACATTCTTCCGGAAAGCCAATCGGGGCCGCCTCGATAAGTGTGGGCATAGCAGGCCATTCAAGACCACAGAGGTCTGCGAAAACCGACGCTCGTAAACGGAGGTCATTGGCCTGCTGTGAAGCATGGTCAACACTACCAAGGTTGGCAGACATCTTCGTTTCCACACGATGCTTCTTGTACTAGACAAGCGACTCGTACTCGGAAGATGTTTTCAACAATGGTCAATCAATTAATCAGGAGAGGATGAGTTAAGCGAGAAGTTCGCTTAACGATATACTGTAACGGGGGCTCCCTGTGGGAAGATGGATCCCAAGGATGCGGCCGTACGGAAGCTTTCTTCGTACGCAAAGTGAAGAACAAATATGTAAGAAAGAAAAACCTTAATGGTGAAACTTAATAGCGCTTAGCCGCGGCTTTACTCAATAAGTTCTCGAGAGGATAGTTGATTGTCTTAGGAGAAGAGGTCTCGCATATACTTAAGTAGAATTATATTGCCAGCTCCTCTCCATGACTCCTAAGCTCACCACCATCGCGAGCAAGCCAATCTCCACTGGGCCTCGGGCTAACATTCCACCGAATGTTCGCCGGCTCTGCTAGTTCATTATCCGACGTGAAGTGTTCATGCAGTATCCTGATACATGGAATCAACTGCAGGAGAAAACTCTTCATATCGCTGTCCTGTTAGTGGCGAACTAACAGGTTACTGATAAGCTAGTCTAATATCGAACTCACTGTCCCATTGGTATTCGTCGATGCAAGTCTCGTAAACAACCATTACGTTTTGACAAGTCTATCGTCTTCTACTGTCTTCGACACGATAGCTTGGTCTACGGACTCTCGTGATGAGACACTTAAGCCATTGGCATATACAGGCGCTACCTGTAGCCACTGACGATAAATACATCCATTAAGACAAGACTACTACGATCTAGAGCTCCCTAACAACTTCCAGATATCTTACAGCCTTTCGGAGACATACGGGAGTCGAAGGTCTACCACTTAACCGGAGGCCTCCAGGGCTTCCGATATACCTTACTTACCTACCACCTTAGGCTTATAAGGATCGGTGGTGCATGCTTTTGAGAATCACTTCTCGTGTAACCATTCGATCGTCCTATGCCCCCTCATATATGCTGCGAACAGCTTCCGGTCGGAAGGACGGCGACGACGTATACGGTATTACGCCGCCGTCTTCAATCATAGGCTTTTACTAGTAAACCAGCAACTTCCCTACTGTTGGCCCATGACGCATTGTCTGTACATCGGGGCCAGAGGGGGGTGTTGGACTCAGATTTCTCAATGTTCCCCCAAGGCAAGATTTTTTCTGGTTCGTAGCCCAACAACGGATTACCTGATTGAGCCCAGATTCGAACCTCCTATATAATCTTG
>QLOI01000321.1:3057-38257 GCA_003313605.1 Tuber umbilicatum | reverse complement strand
TGCTTTCCCAGGTGTGCAAACGAGACCGACATTCAATCGACAACCCATACAGTACCCCATACCTGGTTTTTTTTTTCCCGGCCCACCAACCACCACCCGTTGAGACAAGTATGCACTATATCCTTGGCTCCGGAAAACCGCCAGAAGTATCACAACAACAATATCGCCACCACTACAAAGAAATTAGGAATAGCCGAGAAACCTACGTTACTTTGCCACAATTTCTCCAATCGCAAAGACAATACAGCTCGTTAGTAGCTAGGCTCATTACTCCATTTGAATGCACAGGACTTCATTTCATATTCCCCTCTAGCTATGCAGATCCTGTGAAGGTCACTAAGTGTGGGCGGCGAGTCGGGTAAGGGATCAGAAACGCCGACACCAACGGCCGAACTAACCTTGAATTTCTTGGGAATTGAAGTGCCTTGGGTGTTGACACCCCACGTTGTAAAGATAACTTTTGAGCACAAAGCAAAGTACAGCATTTAAGCTCTACGGCCGGAAGTGAGCATGGCAGGTATCAATGATATTTCGTAGATGGATACGGGCATGCGATTCAAACCCATGGTTCCCTCCATTCATATTAAATTCGCGTTTACCACCCGCCTGCCTACGACAACGCGCCACAGCGCAATACATCTCCCGTCTAAATTACATCACCCAGAAAATTTCATTTGAAAGTGTTTTTTTTTGTAAAGCTAGACGACAAAGCTACACCCCGACAACAGGCAACTCATTCACCCCGAACCCACCCAATCACAACCAACCAGAGCAATACTTAAAAAAGCGAGCACATACAAGCAATCACACCCACTGACTTATCTGAATGTCCCATGAACAGATCAATTAGAAGTTAAAGAAAATGAAAAAACTTTTTGGAAAAGTGACTGCAAGAAAACAAAAATCAACCATACCATAGCTTTCAGAAAAAAATCATTGGTAGGTACACACGGAGCACAACTGGACGCCATCAAGAGAGGTATAATGGCGGTGAAACAAGCTCGATTAATTTACACACAAGACCTTTTATATAAAACAGTGACGAAGGAAACGTAAAGAGAAAGCCCATAATTTTCCAGAAACCACCTTTTTCCCTCCTCGTTAAGCGAGATTATTTGATGTCGGTGAGTTTGACTATTGAAAGAAAAGAAAAAGTTAGCATTGGTAGTTTTAGGGACATGACAAAAAAAAACATACCGTCAAAAATCAAGTTGCTATTTGCCGGAATTCCAGCAATGTCCTTCTTTCCATAGGCAAGAGCAGCCGGAATATTAAGCCGGCGCTCACCGCCGACACGCATTCCTTCAAGCCCGATATCCCAGCCCTTGATCACATTACCTCTACCTAGCTGGAAGGTGAAAGGCTTGCCCTTTGTGTTGCTATCGAAGACTTTTCCGTTCTCCAACTTTCCGATGTAGCGCATGCAGAGCTTGCTACCTTTTTTAGCGGTATCACCAGTTCCGACCTTGCTATCCATAACAGTGACTCCCTGGATAACTCTCTTGGCACTAGGTGTCTTCTTCTCTTTCTTCTCGGCAGTGACTGGGGACCCGGTAGGTCCCTGTTCAAGTTCCTTAGCGAATTGGACCTTCTTAGCTTCCTTAGCTTTGGAATCAGCAGCCGCCTCAACTGCCTTGCCATTATTCGCCTTGAGCTTCTTAAGTTGCTTCTTAGAAAGCTTCTTCTCGGCTTCACCCCCATTCTCAGACGCAGGCTTCACTCCCTCGATCATCTCATCGATAGTGCGAGGTTCCTCATCCTCGGCCGGGCGCTTCAGCGATTTTTTGTCGGCTTTCTTACCAACCTTCTCGGCTTTCTCGACTTTCTTATCCTTCTTACTAGCGCTGTTAGTGGGAATCACAACCTTCTCTTCATCAGTATCAACCTCCTGGATGCGTGGAGGGTCGTCAAGTTCATCGAGCTCGTCCGAGTCGGTTTCCTCATCAGGGTATAGTTCATCCTCATCGGGAGAGAGATCGTACTCGCTATCGTCTTCACCATCGCCCCCATAAACATCTCCGGGGCTAACAACGTAGTTACCGGTAAGATAGACATCGTAGTTTCCGTCAACTTTGAAGTAAAGGAGTTCATCATCGCCGATGACAAGATCAAGGGTTTGTTGATAGTGCTTTTACAACAGATCAGCCATGAACGCCTAAAGTAATATCGCGCAAAGACCCTACCTTATCAGAATCCAGAGTGCAGACAACGAAAGACTCCAAGGTCTCAGACCCATCAGCCTCGATAGATGAATCAACATCGTCATCAGAGCCCTCAACACCCATTGTATCGTCGTTGCTCGTTTTGCTTTTAGGCGATTGCTTACCCTTGGGCGAGCTCTTTGTTACTTCTTTCTCCTCTTCGTCTGATTCTTCCTCCGAATCTTTGTCAGAATCGTCAGAATCAATAATTGGTTCGCGCAAAACTTTTAAAGTAGCACCCTTCGGCTTCCCCGCATCATAAGGCTTAGCAAAAGGATCAATTGCTGCCATAGTCAAACGGACCTGCACTCGTCAGCATTTCCAAGGAAGCGAGTAAATGAAACGGAATCCTTACGGTAGCAGGAAAAACACCAACGGCTGGGACAGGGCTCTGGCCTGGCGAGATATGAAGGCTCCAAAGAGCGACCGGGAGAAGAGACGACATTGTAGTCCAAGGATTAATTGGTACTATTAAACCAGCAGAAAGAAAGAAATGAGATTAAAAAAACCACTCCCAAAAGAACGGATGAATGAGACGGCGGAGAGTGGATGAGAGAGAAAGATGGAGGGTGGGGGGGAGGAAGAGGAAAAAGTTCGTGGCCAGAACTTTAAGTGAGAAGGGAAAAAAAAAAATAGGCAGCAAGCGACTATCCTAATCAGGTGCAAACTCTTGGCGTTGATCGATAAAGTTTCCAAATTAAGAAAGTGGGTTAAGTTAGCCCCGCGCTAGGGTCAGGGTTAGCCTGGCCAAGTACTGAACCGTACGGAGATTCAGCATCTAAGATTTGTATATTTTACTAGCAGGGGGTGCTAGGCTAGTGTGGATGAGGAGTGAACTGGGTTAGTGGCTTGGTACTAGTCTAGCCCAGCAGAGTAATGTAAGTCTGAACTCGGATTGTGAATCACTATTGTCGAGCACTTCTTACCGGCTCTAGTCAAAGTTTTTATGAAAAATTTTCTCCCTTAGTTAAGACCTGTGAAACAACTATACCCAATTCACTACCATTAGTCTCACGCTAGCACAGCCCCCTACTAGTGTAAATACAAAACTTAGATGCTGAACCTCCGTGGTCGAGAAGATAAGCGCGTGTGCATGGCGTGCGCGTTTCGATGCGCTAATAATGTTTCATTTAATTGTCTCGGATGTCGTTCTTCAACCATGGATGGTTGACACCAGCCTTAGTGACAGGCTTCGATAGTTGAATCGTGAACCTGAATACCGTATTTCATTACGAGTAAAGAGGGCCCAGATCGCACTTCAGCAACACGAGCACGAAATCTTGACTCATCGGAGCGAAAGAAAAAGCAAGCGCATAAAATTGGTATTCGCACCTTTCGCCCTGCTAGTACTAGTATGAGTAATAGAGAAAAAGATAAAGCGAGCCTGAAAATCTTGGAATCATTCATGAAATGAAGACCCAAGCAGATCAGGAACCAGGCATCTTCGATCGCTAACACATTAGCCATAGTCACACACCCTCACTCGAAATTCCCCCAACAGGCAAATTGTGCTAGTACGATGCCAAGTATTCCAGAGGGCCAACTATCAAAAGGTATTTTCAGCGACAATGTACTTGAGTACGGCAAACATCTGCGGAAACTCAACCAGTTTTTTTTTTTTTTTTGTTAAATCCGGTGATTTTTATTGGGAACTGTGACATGCATCCTAAGATATGGCCTAAAACCCTTAATAACAAAAGAAACTAAAATCTCCCCCATAACATAACATATAAGGATGCCAAAGCATCAAACACAAGCATAACTTCTCACAAAAGGTAAAAATATCAAATTCAGGACCCCAAAGCGGACCCTCTTGTAAAAGGAAAAACCTCCAACCTCACCAAAAAGTTAATCTTAGTCTCAATAATAAAGGAAATAAAACCTCCAATCAGCATAAAACTTTTTTTATCCTCTTTCCATAAATCCGACCCCGGAGATATGTCGAAACAACTCATATTATAACCCTTTCTTGCTTCTGACAGGGCTGGACAGTCTGTTATGATATGCGAAAAGGTCTGAGGTGCTGTCCCACAGCAGTCACACTGCGGGTCCCTGTCCTGGTTTGACCAATCCGTTTGAGCATTCAGGTAGCTTTTATTGGCACGCATTTGATGGACTCTACTGGCACGGAATTTTGGGAATACCATGAAATTCCAGCACGTCCGGTAAGGTGGTCGGTAGTCGTAATATGGTGGGTAGTCCCAATCCTTCCATATCCGAAATTGGTCTTTTCTCACTTTCTCTTTCGCCTCGAGGTACGCCTTGGCTGCCTCTTCGGATACCATTGAGAGTGTAGTTAGTTTCTGTGGGAAGGGCCTGCTAGAAAACACTCCAGCCGCCAGCGCCCCTATCTCATCTATTGGTAGGTATACTTGAGCTGTCGTGGTACTTGTAGAGTTCCATGTCTTGGGTCTCATGCCGCCCTTATTCGAATCAAAAGCTCTACGCCTATTAGAGGGGAACTGGTATTGATCTGTGATCGGGTAACCCCCAGGTAGCATAGCTGTCGCCAAGTTATTTTGTGGTATTGCAGTCGTGATTCTCACTGCTGACATCAACCTAACCTGTTCAACGTAGACCTTTATCGGGGTGAGACAAGCTTCTCCCGATAGGACAGTAATATTTGTCGCGTAAAAGGTATTCGTGATCCACCGAAGGACCCTATTCCAGAACGTTTGCATTTTCTTCAGCATGGTGATCGTTGGCTGGAGGTACTCCACCCCATACAGTAAGGTAGGTAGTATAATGCCTTTGGCAAGCCTACTGGCCCCATACGGGGAGAGGCCTTTACCCGGCATTGATAGACGTGGAATTCTGTTAAAGGCACCTTGAGCCAGTGCAAGCCTCTTTGAGAAATGTGTAAAAGTTTCCCCATTATCTGCCAACCAGTATCTGAGCCATTTGACCACCTTGGCTGCCAGCTGTACCACATGAGATTGAACAAGCAGGTTGCATTCAGACCGATCACCCTTCTCCCTGGGAGTCCTCCAGTGCATTAGTTCTGTTTTGGCAATACTGAAGGAAAGGCCCAGACTTGCTGCTATGGCATTCATCTCGGCAACCTTTTCTTCTAGCAGTTTTGTATTCCGGTACCACGAACTCGAGGCTGATGTGATCTGAAAATCATCCACATACGATGATATGAAAAACTTATCAGGGTCCACTTTGAGGTAGAGTTTCTTGACCTATATTATAAATAGTAGTGGCAAAAGGGGTGACCCTTGAGGTATACCGATCTTGACCTGGTCTGACCTGCGCGGGCTACCTGGGTATACCAGAAACACCTCTCTGGATGAAATGAAGTTGAAAATCCAATGTGTTAAGTAGTTTGAGACCTTCTCCTTACTTGTGAGAATGTCCAGTAGCTTCTGATGGTTAACATTGTCGAAGCCGCCTTTGACATCCAGGAAGACTATAGAGACCTTCTGTTTCGCAAATTGCGCTTCTTTGATCCAGTTGTTAAGTGATACGACTGTATCAGTTGTAGACCGCTGTGGGAGGCTGCCCATCCGGTTTATGCAGTAGAGTCCTGTTTTGTAAGCAATAGCCATCAATCTTTTGTTGATAATTCTTTCAGTTATCTTGGAGAACATTTGCATCAAGGCAATCACCATGAAGCTGGCGCAATCTGTGTAATCCTTCTTATTTAGTTTTAGAAGTATAATCCCAAGTGAGCCCTTGAGTGATGGGGGGTGGATCCCCCAACGTAACAGGTTGCTGGCTAGCAGTGGTATTATTTCCCCAGTCTGTCTGGGTATATTTTTCCAAACCCCATACGGTACTTGGTTGGGTCCTGGTGCTGACTTATTGCTACATTTCTCCAATGCTCCAGATACCTCCTCTGTGGTCACTCTCTCATCATTTGTTAGGTGTTGTCAAGCTGGTGGCATTGTCAGGACTGGTTCTGGATTTTCGGGAAAGAAGTGTTGCATTATTAGTTCACTCGTCTCTTCTGGTATGTCACTGTAGCCTCCAGGTACCCTGGTCGGGTACCTTACCTTGGTGAATTGATGGGCAGTCCACACATCATTCTTTTTCGCAGAAGCCAGAAAGTCATCCCAGTGTTTCCTCTTGGCTGTAACAATTGTCTTTCTGTACACTTTCCTAGCCTCGTCCCTTTCTTGCACTCCGCTCCAGTCACGTCTCACACGCCGGGCAGCTGAAGTATAAACTCTTCTCAGCTCCGTGATTTCTGCCCTCCACCAGGCTTTTGACCACACAGTTGGTTTCTTCATTGGGGCCCAGCTCTTAACCATCATTATGAGTCTGCGAAGGTTATCTTCAAAGGTCTCAATGGGTGTCTCTGGCCCCGCTATGTCTTAACACCCAGTCCTCCCATGTAGGTAATTCTTAAGTGCAGCCTCGACGGCAGGGTTAGGAACCCCTTCATTATCTCTCCACTTGATCTCCTCCCAATTGAGAGCCGGCCTTGCCAATTCCACAACTTGCGAGTCGATTTCGGTATGGATAACGATGTGGTCTGATCCAGTTCTTTGGAAAATGTCTCTCCACCTGGATACTTTAGCCAATAGTGCAGTGTTTGCAAGAGTATAATCTATGGCGGAGGATCTGTGTATCGTCGGGTTATCCTGGAATCTGGTGTGCACTCCCGGTGTATTCATAATTGAATACCCATTCAACATAGCCATGTGCATGTAGAGTTCATCTCTTCTTCGTTCGTCAGAGGATAGGTTGCGCAGTGGGTCTGTAAAACTGGTATGAATATTGAGGTCATCTACCACAAGTGTAGGCTCGTTAGTTGAAATAAAAAGCAGATCAGGTTTGACTGAATGTCCTCCATCCACCTCCCTATTGTAAGCATTAAGTAAAGCAAAAGAACTACACTGGCCAACCAGCTTCCCCTCCTTTGCAAACACTCTCAAATACAAAACATCATCCTCTCTCGGTACTATAACAAATGAAATATCCGCCAAAATTCGCAAGGAAACATAAGTACACACACGAACTTTAACACTTTTTAAAAACAAACACTCGTACTCTGGGGCCCTTAGCAGCTTCCCATTGTAAAGTGGTGGGTCTTGAACACAAACAAAAGAAACTTTAAAATTTCTAACTATGTGAAATAACGATAAAAACACATCATTGGTCCCTCTGCAATTATGTTGTACGACATTGATTCTCTATCCCGTAGTGGTTCTTGTATTAGGTTGTCCTGCCATGATGGTCTAATGGCCAAGTGGTGGGGGGTTCTCAGTGCTTCCAGCACCTGCGAGAGAAGCTAGGCGCTGTTCGTATTTTATCATTGCCATCTCCTTCACCTCCAACCTCCTAGGACAGTCCCAATCAAGAGCTGAGTGGGGGCCTTTGCAGGCAGGGCATTTGGCTGGTGTCATGAGGCAGCAATTTGGAATCAGTTTTTTGTGTCCACAACATGATGTCTGGAGGCATCGGTGTTTCTTTTAATCGTGCGGTTTGGAGCATATGGGGCAAACTATGGTGGGTGACTTGCAGCCCGCCTCTGGATGACCATATTTCCAACACCTGTGGCATTGCATCATTGGAGATGATTTCCACATTATCACTGATTCTTTGAATTTTCCCATGAACAGAACTCGCAGAACTAATTTAGCTGCCTCTTTTTCTGGGACCCTCAGTATTATCGATGTAGCCTTCACTCCTGGTCTCAGTCTTTCGACTGGTTTCAAGTACTTTGCGCTGGTGACATCGATTTTGTGTGACATTTTAAACGCCTCCCTGACCTCGTTACTGAGATTTTCGTTGTTGTCTGGAATTGTCAAGAGATTGATCTCATGAACCAAAACATCCACATCTGTAGGTGCCCTGCGGAAGGGGAGGTAGTATGCTAGTTCAGTTCTGATGGTTTCATTCAAGGTGTTGGTTAATTTTTCCAGGTACTTGGCATAGTTGCCAGAATCAACCCCTGGTGGGGCCGTAAGTGTAATGGTACCGTTTATTTTATTAGAAAATACCTGCAGGTTCGTGGGGGCTTTGCATTCGCACTTGGTCAGGGTCGTGGCTATAGCCTTGGCTATGAGGGCCTCCTCCCTAGCCGAGTGCGTTAACAGCATTATTGCTGATCTTGTAGTGAAGAGCTTCCTCTTTGCCATGTTGACCGACTTCGTTTCTTTCAGCTCTTCTTTCTTTCCCTCCCGTGGATTGGCCTTAGTAGTCTCTTCATTTACCTTCCCTTGCTTCACAGAGGGTAGCTTCGGTGGTGTTGGAATCTTCTCAGCCTTACACTTCTTTTTGTTCGCTGGGGCTACAGTGGTTGCTCTGATTTGTTACGCCAGCCACATCCGCATAAGACTGTGCCTTCTCATTGGTTCAGTTTTTATGACCAGACGTACCAGTATTTTTCTGGGTACACAGGTCCTTGACCTCCTCGCGGAGCTCCTGCACGTTCCTGTCCAAGTTCTGTACTGTGGCCATGAAGCTTTGCTGTTGTTTGGCCATAGTCATGAGTATTGTATTGATGATGAACTCCCCGTCCGTTGGGCTGTTGGCATCGAGTTCCTCCATTGTTAGCATGATGGGTGAATCCTTTGGTGGCCCAGAGGCCCTCAGGTAGTCCAACATGGTGTTTTGTAGTTGCCTGTAGTAAAGATCCGGTCTGCCTGCCTCAGGTGAGGGTGATTTGAAAGTCTCATAACCATCAGGCCTGGTATCCATAGCACCAGCGAATGCCATGACTAGGGTCTTCAGATTTTGTAATGAGGTTGTTTAGGAGTGACTGCTGTGAGGCAAGTCAAGAAATTTTTTCTTTTCCTATGGTGTTGAAAAATGTGCACTTTTTTGTTGTTGCGGAAAATAGGAGGGATGAAGCATGCGGAAACTCAACGTGTTCAAACCTGGAATATATAAAGACAATATCACTGCCCAAACCCATGGGCCGACAAACCCTAGTGACCCGTAAAAGACTCGAGAAGCCTTACCTCTCACGCCCTCAAATTCATATCAGCCTGAGCATTTCATATTATTGTAAAAACTGAAATGGTAGGTCCAGCGAAAAATACTTTCATTCTCTATTCGATGGGATACTTACCGATGAAATAGGTTTCTAAGAAAAAGAAGTGAGGGCCCCCTTCTCTAACTAACAAAATTCTTCACCAGTAGCAAAGCGGCGAGTGGGGTGAACTACATCCGCCGCTTTTGATGCTTCAAGAGAATATCGTGGAACAATATACTATATCAGTATCGCCATCGCCCATGGCAGCCTGGTATCGAAAGCACATTCTGAACTATAAGAGGGCAATCAGCGTTCAACCCCAGTGCTACGACTACTTGGGTTATATCTTACCCATATATCTACCGTAGAATCTCGCATAATTGAACAATGTGCTATGTCGTTGGAGATGCTCCTTCTGGTAAGGTCTGGTAGTTTTTTATTTTTTCATGTCTCTCAGGGGGGCAGAGCAGCTCTTTTCTTGCTGTGATATCCCTCCCTTTTCTGGGATAGAAAGCCTTCGACTACATGACACATTGTTCAATTATTCGAGATTCTACGGTATTCAACGGACCGTCTCAAATAATTACCTGTGATACAGCACAGTAACATATTCGCTGAATAGCAAAAAAGGCCCAAGTTGAGGAAAGGCTACCTCGAATTTAAGCTGTTTATTTATATCTTTAGATTGTCATGCACATAATCACTAAGTTGAGCAGTAGTAAGCCGAACCCAATCAATGCGTAAGGTCCAATAGCATGCATAATTCAACACGTATAGCAGTCCAAGAGGCAAAGCTAGAAAAACGTCTTAATTCTTTTGAAAAATATTTTATATTCTTGAATTTATTTGTTCAACTTCCTAAGGAAATGTCACAATCCAATGTTAGCCTTATACAGTACCCTACAGTCCTACCAATTCTTACTATGTAAGTTATTCCGAACAACCAGATTCACCACTATCAGCCTTAAAAATTTACCCAGTTGCAACAGAGTGTATTAATACAGCTACAAACTAGGAATGAGGTATATCATACAATTCAATTGAAACTTATCCTAGCAAACAGAGAGCACTGGTAAGTAATATTAAACTTGAATGATGGGTTTGATTCTTATCCAAACAGCATCATAGACAAGCACAAGCCTGCTTTGCCATTCTGCACTACCTCCTACATTCTGTGGCATTATAAAAGCCATAATACTAGGTCTTTTCCCTTGTTGTTTCTATTTCTTAGGGCTCAAGTTACTTGTATTGTAAATACTATAGAGTAGAATCATAGTATGGATACTGTATAAATTCTATGGTAGCCCTAGTTTCAGATTTTTTTATGGTCAGGTTGGTTGGCCAGAATGGATATATAAAGACACCACTCCTCCTCTACTAGTAGTTTTCTTCTTTTCTTCTTCTCTCCTCAACACAAACACACAGCACAACACTACACAACCAACACTACCCATCTGGAAGACCAAAAGGACAACAATTACCAAAAGAACAACAATCACAAAAAGGACAACAATTACCAAAAAACAACTAAGAATGTACGAATCAGCATAATCCAAGGATCCAAGCAGAAGGAGGAGGAGGATGTGTGATTGTAGGGTGGGGGCTGGGAGTTGGATTGTTGGGGAATAAGTTGGATGGTTGGGATGGGATAGTAATTGGAGTAGAATAGAGTAGGTGCTTATGATGGGTGGATGATGGAATAGTATGGGAGGCCAAAAGGACAACAACAACCAAAAGGACAACAATTACCAAAAGGACAACAATTCTCAAAAGAACAACAATTACCAAGGAACAACAAAGTACAAATCAGCAAAATCCAGGAATCCAGGACAGGAGAGGTAAGATGGATGATAAAAGAGGAGGTTGGGTAGTTGGATATTGGGGATTGGTTTGGTAGTTGGAATAGGAGAGAAGTTTGGATAGGATGTGTGATCTAGTATCACACTTTATGTGGCAAATGAGGGAGTACCAACTCATATGATGACAACTCAAAGCTTATCCACCCTTGAGAACCATTCCTGATTGTTTCATATTTTATATGAGCTTCAGGATAGATTCCAGTTATGGGGATGATGAAGCTATTGGATGGTAGAGTGTTCTGATGAGTTATATGGGACTGATTTTGCTTGATTGGTTTGGCTGAGGGGTATATTTATAATAGTAAATTGTGTTTTTTTTTTTTCATTATTGATTTCATTTTTTAGATGGATGTGATCTCCCTTGTCCAACATTGTTACACTTGAACCAAACATGGAACTAGAACGAGCATGACACGAACCGAGAAACTGCAAGGTATTCAATCACTGTTATCCACGCCCCTAATACCCCTGCAGTACCCTGTCATGTTTTTCAAGCATTCAGAAGCGTAGGCTGGCATGCCTGTGTTTGCTTGTCAGAGCCCGTGGTCGCGATGTATATAATATCAATATTTAATCTCACCCCATGTGCCCTATACGTTTGCTTCATGTATTATACACACACTGTAACCACTTCCAACTCAAAGCCTCGCACCTGCCTAACCATAAATGGGAAAAGCTATCATACAGCTGGCAACATTAGTCTACTGCTTATCCCCGCTGAAGGAAGACCCGGATAGTCTACTCGCGGGCGAGGTTGATCTACGAAGCCTCAAAGTTAACCATGGTCCATTGACCCCCCCTCCCGACAATCAGGCATGGTATTTCGAATACGACGGAGGAGACCTCAAGTACTCCCCACAGTGTGGCAAGCGCATCCAAACCATCGCCACTTTCCTCCCAATCATACTCTTCCATCTCACGGATCCTAATGGGATACGGTACTAGTACTCCACCACCTCACAACACATACACCGTCATCAAGGCAGGAGAAGATTCCCAAACTGTGCATTGTACGAAACCAGCGCCCGCAATACTACCCGAGTGTTGAGCAAACTACCTGTAGATAAAATAGTTTGCCAGCGGAAGGCATAAAAGACCACGAGTTGAACCGAATGGGCGAAAACTGTCGGACGAAAAGCAAAAAAATATTTAGCTTCCGGTATTTTCTTTTCTTTTCCTGTTTTCCCTTGATGCAGGTGAGTCTGCTGTTCTAATGGGGGAATACAGTATTGTACGGTTGACTAGTGGGAAGGGGGGGTTCGATAACACCAAGACACCGACAGAGGAGCCTCCAAAAATGATAATCACAGAAATTGGAAAATTCTCTGTCTATCAAAACTCAACTTGGACGCCACCGACGTCGAAATGCTGAAATTCTCCTCCATAAAGAGAGCGCTAGCTATCATGGAACATCACTCGTCGCTAAATCCTACCCGTTTTTTGCAGCGATGGCTAAAAAAAAAAAAAAAAAAAAAAAAAATCCCCGGAGACAGAACAGGGAAGAGGCCAAAGTGACTAAACTGCACCACCACCGGGCAGTCCAGCCCGGGCCCGCTGGTGGTGAGCCTCGAAACCACGATCAACACCCACCCTCCCAGACGAACAAACGCCCGGCATGGGATTTCAGGATTTCTTGGAGAGCCTGCGGCTCCAATGGGCACAGCTAGTACACACGTATCAAAACTACTGGCGGAAGACGCCATTGGAGGAGTACGGCCAGGAAGGAGAACTTTTGGAGATGGTGAGGATTGGTAGGAGGGGATTGCAAATGGGTTACAGTAGTTGCTCCACTTTCCCCCTGCACGAGTTGCCTTTTGAGAGAAGCAATGACTAAGATGGGGGGCAGCATCGGGCGACGGCGAGGGTGGATATGGCAGCGAGAGTCAAGGTATCCTGTGGGTCATCCTCGCCCTGATCCAGATAGGAGTTGTGATTTGGGTTCTCTCCATCTTGGTTATCGCCCTCGGTACTTGGTGGGCCGGCCTCTTCAGAAGAGGCGAGGTTGAGGATTGGGAAGGGGAGAAGGGAGAAGTGTAGTTGTGAAAGAGAAAGACTTCAGATCCCGAGTGAAATTATGAATGAAAAGAAAAGGGAGAATCAATGTATGGTTCTATGAGAGGGAGCACTTGTATAGAAGTTTTCGGAATAAAGGCAATATAAAAACACTTTCTAATAAGACGTGTTTGCAAAGGAAAGGAAAAAACTCCATAATTCAAGAGAGTGCTCCAAGTAGATAGAAAAGAAATCAATTCCTCCGGACGACAAACAGACAGTGAACCAACACCTCTCATCTCACCCTACAACTCCTCCAACAAATCCTTCTCCTTATAAACCGCAACCAAAACACCAGTACCACCCTTCCGTAAAATCACTTTACTAAACACTCCTCCAACACCTCTCAGTCAGCCTCCCTCCTCCCTCCTCCCCCTCCGGAAAAGACACCGTACCTATCTTTAAAAGCAACAGCGCCAACCCCCATCACATCCAGCGCACCCCGCGAGGCAACAGCAATATAGGTAGCATCATCCTCGGAAGCTTTCCCTCGCGCTTTCGCATCACGTATATACCATACAAAACATTAACCCCCCGTAACTCGCACGCGGGAGGAGTGAACAAACCAACCTCCAAGACAAAGCCCGGTCTGTGAATCGATTAGTAGGGCGCCTGTCACGTTCGATGCTTCCATGCTGGTTCCGTTAGTCGGGGAACGGTGGAAGAAGGGGCGGGAAATGTACACGCTGTCGAGCCATTTTGCTACCGCTGTTAGGTCCATTTCTCCGTGACGCTCCGAGAATATAGAGTTTCGGGTGGAGAGGGAGGGGGGAGGCAAGGTCTTTATAGCTTCGATAAGATCTCATCTTGATAGCTAGCTGAATTTACGGTACGGTAGCTCCCGCTTGTTTATGGGTTGTTTTTTTCTTTCTTTTCTTTTTTCCTTGGTGAAGTCGGGGTTTTGTTGGTATTCTGCTACTCGTACTGTACAGTACGAGTACAGTACAGTACAGGTATGCCGTTCAAGCAATTTAGGTAAGATACAGTAGATATTGGTAGCTGTCGAAGGAGAAAAGAAGAAAAGAAAAGAAGAGGCTCTGCAGTTGTGTTACAACCACTCGACTGCGACACTTCCTACCTTTTCGACCACAGTGAGTAACTTGAATACTTGTACAGTACAATGACAAAGCACCGGATAAACGGGGATCGGACGGGGAGCGTCGGGCTGCAGTCAAGGATTGATACGATGGCCTGGTGAATACCACGGGGGACTCAAGAAATGCACCGCGCCGTACAGTATCGTCACGATGGAACAGTTCTGTGGTGCTCTGGAGACTCTTCCGTACTTTACCCTGCAGTCTAGTCACGGAACAGGATTATAAATCGCAAAGCGTATCATACCGCGGAGCTGTCCTGCTGCCCTTCGCCGGTTCAGAAAGATGATCACACATCGTGGCATCTAAGCATTTATGTTGCACCCGGTACTCGAGTACAGTACAGCACGAGCTCATCTTGAAAGCTATCCCCCGGTCCCGCCTTCCTTCCTTTGCTCTCTCCACATTTCGGTAAAATAACCGAGCTGAGCACCAGCGAGCGAACGCCAACGACAGCTCCCCCCATACACGGGTAGACAATTGGTGCTCCACACATCCACCTGGGGTGGGGGGCGGGGCGATCGACTACTTTGGGGATCTTCATTTCACTCTTGTTGCTTCGTGGGTGTTTGCGTGCGAACGCGGCTGGAAATTGAAGGGAGGATGGATGCGGTGGGTTTGAATTTGCGATTGACTGTCCACTCCAGTACCATACTCGAGTGCAGTCGCACAACACGAGCCAGGGGAGAAGAGGGGAGGTACTTTTTCCCACCTTCCCCCGACTTGAGCGCCATTGTTCGCTGATTTAGTGGGTTAGGACGCTGCATGCACTAAACTATAGTACGGGGTATGATATTGCAGCGCTGCGTTGTAAGGATCTGCCCTGCGAGCACGCCGAAAAGAATGAATGCACTCCAGTGCGGAGGAACTGGTGCTTGCGACCCCAGAAATTGAGGTGGAGTATCATAACTAAAGTAAGTTTGCCTGTTATTCTGCTAAATATATCTCACTTGTAGCCTCTCTACATTGCTGATTGGGCAAATTCGGCGGTTACTGGCAAGAAGTACTCGTAGAGGGTTGATTCCCCCCGCCCCTAGCAATGTACCAGCACAACACATTATAGCGTGGCATGAGCAGTATTATTATTATTACACGGAAATAAGGCTTGATTACTTGTGCAATTTTTACAACACACAGCACACTTTCTACCTCCAAAGAAGCGTTGCGGACGGTAATGAGATTACCATGAGCTCACCCAAGTCAGCTCCTGTAGACCACGATGGTATTGATATTGATATTGTACCCCAACAACGTAAGATTTGTAAACAGATCGTAGCTCTCCCCACGGCTCCCGTACCAATGAAACCAACACATGATATTATCTTACATGTTTCTGGATAATCGTTGCGTTGGGGCAGCTATCAATCTACGGGTCCTCTCGGGAAAGGAATATATTGCAGATACCTGGTGATTAGTTGACCAGTCTTTGTTTCGCGAGCTTCTATGTGACTGCCTTATCATTATAATACTGTACGAGAGGCGTCTCTAGCTGCTTCGAAGGCGACATCAATGTTGGATGTTAGGTGCTATGCGACAGAGTGCTACCCTTCTACAATCTTTTTTTTCGGAGTGGACTGCACGCATTAAAAGTATGATCAATTAGAAGACGTCCGAGCCTCGTCCACGGTCCACCCGCACTCGAGTACGCTATTACCTGCAGGGCCCTACATTGACAGACAAACGAGGCTGCACTTTACAGTGCTGTGCAAGTACTCGAGTACTCCTAGTTGTAGCTTGAACCGGCTATTCTTTGTAGGAGTAGAATCCCGGTAAATTGAGTGGGGGTCCGGAACACTACCTTCGCGCCTCGCTTTCCTTGTACGGTACTTTGCAAACTAAATTTACTTGTGCCGGGACAACCACCACCCCCACACATCTCCCATCTCCCCTTCCCACCATTGTTCTCGCTACTCAACTCAATTCAATTCACCATACCCGCCAACAAAGCACCCATACCGGATAAGCCACCTCCACCATGCATGCAATGATAAACCCGCAGAGACATTCCTTGTTCATGCTCTCCTCCTACTCCACCGCCTCCTTCGTATGTTTCTCGCGAACTACGCTTAGCCATCGTCGAATCTCCCAGCGGTATCACCACACCACGCCGACCGGCACAATCGAGTCAATCGCAGTTCTCGGTTCACTCTACACCTCCTACATGTGTACCCGGTGATAGGGGGAGGCTGACGAATTTTTTTCTCCCTATTGGTTCCTTTCTTTCTAGGTGGAGGAATTACCGGTCTATCTACTGCCTGGTATCTCTCCAAACTTGCTCCTTCTATTCCCGTTACGCTGTATGAGAAGCTCGATAGGCTCGGGGGATGGCTTAACACCAAGCGAGTCGAATACGAGGATGGAACCATCCAGTTTGAACAGGGTCCCCGGACAATTCGCCCTTGGACTGCTTCTGGCTTGGTTACGATGGATCTGGTATGTTTGATTGATGGATGCGTTTTCCCCCCGTTAGTATTTTTTCAAATAGATAAAAAATTTCAGCTTCTGTGCAGATAACTTACGACAGAGTAGGTCCGGCAGTTGGATTTAGAGAAGGAGCTATTACTCATCTCGAAAAACACCCCCGCTGCAAAAAACAGGTTCATCTACTTTCCCGATCGTCTAAACCAGCTTCCGAGTAGCCTACTCTCACTACTGCTGAGTCCAAACCTACCAGTCATGAGAGGGGTCTTCACTGGTATCCTCGCTGAGCCCTTCAGAAAGCGCCGACCAGCGGATCTGACGGATGAATCGGTGGGTAGCTTCATTAGCAGACGCTTCAACAAGGCACTAGCAAACAACCTTGTGTCGGCGGTGTTGCACGGGATATATGCGGGCGACATAGATCAGCTCAGCGCGAAGTCGCTGTTCCCAAGGTTTTGGACGGCTGAAGAGCGCCAGGGAAGCTTGGTGAAAAGTGCCCTTATAGACAAGCTATCAGAAACCGAAGGCGACCAGACCACCCGAGCGGAATTGCAAGACGCCAATGCCGGAATTTGCGCACGGATGGAAGGGACAAGCGTGTACTCGTTTAGGGATGGGATCGAAACACTTAGTTTAGCTTTGGCGAGAGATCTAGAGAAAAGCCCCAACGTCACAATAAAGCTTCGGGCGAAGCTAGGTAACATTGACTATGTCAAAACTCAGGGATTGCCAATCAATGTAAGCCCTGCAGCTTCTCTAAAGCATTCACACGCTCTCACGCTAATATTTTCGATAGATCATTGAAGAGTCAAACAAACTTGTCAGCTGTTCCCATGTGATATCGACATTATTCGCCCCATCGCTCAATTCACTCCTTCCAGCAGCTCTGCAATCACCCTCCCTAGCATCCGTTCAAGCCGTCACAGTTCTAGTCGTAAATCTCTACTACCGAACACCAAACCTCCTTCCAGTCCAAGGCTTCGGCTACCTGATCCCCAAATCTGTCCCTAGCTCCGAGAATCCCGAAAAAGCTCTCGGTGTGATCTTCGACTCGGACACCACCCCATCCCCAGGTACCAAAGTGACAGTAATGATAGGTGGACACTATTGGCAAGGCCGCACCTCCTATCCAGACAAGCACGAAGCCGTCGAAATGGCAAGAAGAGTGCTGCAACGGCACTTGAGAATCACAGAAACACCGGCACTCACCAACGTCGCCTTGCAAAAGGATTGTATCCCGCAGTATACGGTCAGTCACGGTGAGCGGATGGAGAGGGCGCATGAGGACCTGCTAACGGGATTTGATGGGCGGTTGAGCGTGGCCGGGAGCAGCTATTTGGGAGTTGGACTGAATGATTGTATTAGGAATGCGAGGGATGTGGTGAAGGGCTTGCTTAGTAGGGGGAGCTTAACTGGGTTGGAGGAATTTAAGGGTAAGTAGTGCGTTTCATGGAATAAATAAAACAAGTTCCTGTCATAAACTCTCTCCATTGTTTGTGAATATGTAGACACTCGATTGTGCACGATAGTTGAATCCCCCCCCCCTCGCCGCATATTCCTTTACACAGAGAGGCAGACAGTCAAAAACACCGCGAGGCAAACACCCCAGTTCTACAGCACAATCCTACACGATGGTCTAAACGCACGAATCAGACCATCAGCCCAAAAGATCCAGAGTAACGGCGATAGCAAACAAAGGAGCGCAAAACACCACCAACAATAACCAAGTCTCCGACTCCGAGTCGCCGCCTCCACACAAAACGCAAGAAGACCCTAGCCCGCCGATCTGATATGACCCGATCGCTCACTCACTCAATCATTTGCCAAGACCCTGCTCCCACTATCCACAAATCCTCAACCCCTACAATAACAAGATCTTCTCAATTAATCCCTTCGAAGAGTAGCCGAAGGGCGCCGCCGCCGTACTCGGAGGTGAATTACTCGGTGCTTAACCTACTCGAGCACATAAAACAATAAGTAAAAAATAAAAATCCGAAACAGTCGATCTCTATGGCCCCCTTTTTTGCTTTTTCAGGTTTTTCCGGGGTAATGGGTTTTTCCGAAGGGTTTCTGGTGTGTTGGTGGGGGGTAACTTGAGCGCGATGACAGCATCTAGCCGCGGTGGTCCCTGGCGGATGGTACTAGTATAATACAGTATCTTGGCGAGGACTGTGGACCATTCGTCCAGCTTGATTACTACCGACGCAATACCAAGTGATGCTCGCTCTCCATACGTACTTGCTAGGCCATCCTCGCATTCTACCTACCTACCTACACCACCGTCGACCGAAAAGATCGCGTCCAACCCATGAGTAGCTCCCCCTCGAGTCCGCCGGCAGGGGGTTATCGCTGGCGGACGGATCCTCTCTACCGGTGATTCCGGAGTATAAACGGTGATACCTACAGCAGCACCATAGTGAGAAAACAGTAGATGACAAGATCTTCACATACAGCATGTGAGAAACCCCCTAAGAAAATGAAGGCACCGACTTCGCTTCCATAACCTATTCCGGAGCAAATACTGTTGACAAGCCCGAGATCGCACCGGTCCCTGGATGAAGAGAAGGTACGATATGATATTATCTCCGACGAAAACATGTGACCGCGAGCCCACGCATACGTACTCCATACCCATGCCATCAAGGGCTTATTTTGTAAATCGTTGCCTTGTGGGAGTGATAATGATGATGTTTTCTTTTCTTCTCCGGAGGGCTGGTAAGGGTCTGGATACAGGATAGTTATCTGGTTCCACGATCATTACCACCTTTGGTTTTTGTGCTGAAGGGTTTGGGGGATATATTATAGGCGTAGAGTTCTCGGTGGGTTTTGTTGGAGGGATAAAAAAGGGAGTAGGTATCTGTGAGACAAAGAGAAAAGAGGAAAAAAGGGCTCGTTCAGTTTTTTTTTTTTTTGCCAAAAAAAAAAAAAAATGGCCGAAGATAAATCCAAGAGGTTCAGTGGCATCCACGCCACGCCGAGCACCAGTCGTCGAGGTTCCGGAATCTGGTGGGGGGACGAACCGATAAATATCGATGAAGCCCTATTCGATTTCGAAGAGTAAACAATTCTCCCTCCCCCTCCCCATTCCCCAACTAACTCACGATACCCCAACAGACTCCGCAGAGAACTCTCCCTAATAACCCGCCAACCCTCCCGCCCAAACTCCCGCCGCACTTCCCGAATACTCACAGCCTCCCGCCGCGCATCCCGACAAATCGAGGATGTCGAAGAGGACGTGGAATTGGGCAGCGGCGATCCAGCGAGCGTGCGCGGCGGCTTCGACCTGGAAGAGTACCTCCAGCGCAGCAACCAGGAAGCCTACAACTCCGGCATCATCTCCAAGAGGATAGGTGTCTCCTTCCGAAACCTCGGCGTCAGCGGGACCGGGTCCGGGCACGCCCTCGTGTCCACCTTCCTCGATGAGTTCCTGAACCTGTTTGGCAAGTCCGTTTTGGAGCGGGGGTGGGAGGCGGCTGGTAGTGTCTGGGGCTGGGCGAGGGGGAGGAAGGGGGCGGATAATGTTAAGTATATTATTCAAGGATTCTCTGGCGTCGTCAGGCCTGGTGAGATGCTCTTGGTGCTTGGAAGGCCCGGTAGCGGCACGTCCACATTTCTGCGCGCCCTGACAAATCAGAGGAGGGAGTTTACGAGGATTGAGGGGGATATACATTACTCTGGGGTGCCGTTTGAGTTGGCGGAGGGGAGGTATCGGGGGGAGATTTTATTTAATAGTGAAGGTTTTTTTTTACCCCTACTCATTCTCTGTCCATTTTCCCTGTTTTCTTTGTTCCCGGCGGGGAGATGAGACTAATCCATGGTGTGGGGTAACTCGTGATAAAAAAAAAGAGGATATACACCATCCCACGTTGACCGTCCAGCAAACGCTCAAGTTCGCCCTTAGCACGAAGACACCAGCTACGCGCATACCGGGGCTATCGAGAGACGACTTTGTCCAACAGATGCTGGAACTCTTCGCCAAGATGTTCGGAATGGGGCACACTCTGAACACAATGGTCGGCAATTCCTTCATCCGCGGAGTGAGCGGCGGCGAGCGAAAGCGCGTGTCAATCATAGAAGTAAGCATAGCCAAAAAAAAAAAAAAAAGAACTCTTGCATCACAAACCCTCACTCGACTGACCAACCTCTTTCGGACGATAGGCATTAGCATCCCGCGCGACAGTCAACGCCTGGGACAACTCCACCCGCGGACTCGACAGTTCCACGGCGGTAGACTACATACACGCTCTCCGAATCCTGAGCACACTGACCCACTCCACCAACATCGTAACCCTCTACCAAGCCGGCGAGCAAATCTACCGGGAATTCGACAAAGTCTGCGTGATAGACAGCGGGCGGCAAATCTACTACGGCCCCGGGTCTGCCGCGACCCAATACTTCGAGTCCCTCGGCTTCTACCGGAACCCGCGGAGCACAACGGCCGACTTCCTGACCAGCGTGACGGACCCGAACAAACGCAAGATTAAGCTGGGCTGGGAGCGCAAGACGCCGTTGACGCCACGAGAGCTGGAAAGCGCCTTCAAGGGCAGCGCGCACTGGACAGCCCTGCAGGAAGAATTGACGGCCTATGACGAGGAGCTCCGATCCGGCCGCGATGCGCGTGACTTTCGCGACGCCGTGAAGCAGGACAAGGCCCGGCGGAGCGGGAAGGGAAGTCCGTACGTGGTGTCGCTGTCGCGACAGATATGGTACCTCACAAAACGGGACTTCCAACTCCGGCTTCAGGACAAGGTCGCCATGAGCAGTCGCTTCTTCAACACCCTCGTCCTAGCCCTCATCATCGGTAGTCTCTTCTTCGGCACCAACCGCACTTCCAAGGGTACCTTCAGGATCGCGGGAACCCTCTTCTTCAACATCGTCGTGATCGGCTGGATGCAGATGTACGAGGCCATCGACATGACCATCGGTCGCTCCATCACCTCGAAGCACACCACCTTCGCTTTCTACCGCCCGTCTGCCCTCGTGCTAGCAAAGTCCCTGGTGGACCTGCCCATCCTGATGGTGCAGTGCTCGCTCTACACCGTTGTCCTCTACTTTATGGCGAGCCTGGAGGCGAATGCCGGCAAGTTCTTTTTGAACCTGTTGTTCGTGTTTGTGAGTTCCGCTCTCCAGCGCCCTAGAGTGATCGATATGGAGGGGATAATGATAATGGTTAGACTTGCACCGTCTGCCTGACAGCGTTCAACCGTGCCGTCGGAGCCTTCAGTAGAGACCTCAACGCCGCTATACGAACTGCTTTCTTTGGCCTTCATGTGATGATCTTCTTCACGGGGTACCTGCAGCCTGAGGGGAACATGAAATCCTGGGTATTCAAATGGATATACTGGGCCCAACCACTAACATATTGCTTAGAAGCATTGATGGTGAACCAGCTGGAGGGCGTATTCATCAAATGTTCGGATGACCACCTAATACCCGGCATCCCATCCGCCAGTGTCGCAAACAAAGGTACCCCTCCCCCACCAAGTACGATACCAAGACCGAGTGCTAACCCATGACTCCCAGTCTGCACACTTGCCGGCTCCCAACAGGGCACAGAATTCATCTCGGGCACCGAATTTTTACAAGCAGCCTGGGGCTACTCACGCTCCAACGTCTGGCGCAACTTCGGCATAGTACTAGCCTTCACAGCAGGCTACCTGATAATAGCCCTCATATGCGTCGAATTCCTAGAATACGGGGTCTCCGGAACTTCAACAAGGAGGTACACGAAGCGACCGGAGAAGGAGGACCGCCGGTATGAACCCTCGCACCCCCGCCCACTCCTCCTCTCGAAAAGCCAGCGGGAAGCCGCCCCTCCGCTGGAAAGCAAATTCTCCCAAACCACCGACGGTGATGACTACGAAGAGGACACGCCCGGGAACCCCAAGGCCCAGCAAGGCGGCTCCTACTACACGTGGCGGGGAGCGACGTACACGGTGAACCAACGACGTCTACTGAACAACATAACCGGCTACGTGAAGCCGGGGCGGCTAACGGCGCTGATGGGACCCAGCGGTGCGGGCAAGACGACGTTGCTGGACACCCTCTCCCAGCGCAAGCGCGTGGGCGTCGTCGCCGGGGAGTTCCTGCTGGACGGGAAGCAGCTGGGCATGGACTTTGGCAGGTGCACCGGCTTCGTGGAGCAGCAAGACGTGCACGATTGGACGGCGACGGTGCGCGAAGCGCTCAGGTTCTCCGCCACGCTCCGGCAACCAAGCTCCACCTCCCCGGCGGAAAAGTACGCCCTCGTGGAGAGGATCATAGGCCTGCTGGAGCTGGAGGGGTTGGCCGATGCGCTGATCGGGGAGGCGGGCGTCGGGCTAACGGTGGAGGAGAGGAAGAGGGTCACCATAGGAGTGGAATTGGCGGCGAGACCTGAGGCTTTGTTCTTTTTGGATGAACCAACGTAGTTACCCCCCCCCCTGCACGCCTCCATTTTCTCTCTTTTACTTTACTGATTCCGGAGGTTGGTGGGTTTATAATAATAGGTCTGGATTGGACTCGACGGGCGCTTCCTCCATTGTGAGGTTTCTTAAAAAGTTGGCGGATGAGGCGGGCTTGGCTATTCTCTGCACCATTCATCAGCCCAGTGCTATCCTCTTTGAGGACTTTGACGATGTGCTGCTCCTCACCACCGGCGGTGAGGAGGTCTACTTCGGACCCATCGGTGACAATGGGACTACCATTATTGAATACTTTGAGCGGAACGGTGCACCGAAGGCTGCCCCCAATGCGAACCCCGCGGAATATATCCTCGAGGTAGGTTCTCCACCCTCCACCACAAGTCGCAAGCCCAAGTGGTGGATGAAGGCTAAGGGATAAACAGACAATTCGTCGAGCCCCAGGACCACGCAGTTGGGCAGAGATATGGGAGGACTCGCCAGAGGCCTTGACAGTGGTCAACGAGATTGAGAGCATCAACAGTAGTAGATCCATGTTAAACCTTGAACGGCAGAATAGAACCCTGGAGTACGCCATGCCGCTTAGAATCCAAATCCTTGAAGTCACCAAGCGGGTATGGCTGCACTACTGGCGAGACGCTTCCTACGGCTACTCCAAAATGTTCTCCAACTTAAGCATGTCGCTCTTGTGCGGTGTTTTGTGAGTATCCGTTTAGAATACATCTCATTTTTAATATCTAACGTACATGAACAGATTCGTAAACTCCGGCAACACAGTGCAGGAAATGCAATCACGAGCCTTTGGGGTCTATGCCATCGTGCACGTCTCACAAATGATCCTGACAGGGGTACAGCCCAAATTCCTGGAATTCCGCACACTCTACGAGACGCGTGAGCGGAATAGCAGGATATACTCCTCCTCAGCATTCATCACGGCGATGATTGTGGTGGAGATTCCCTACGCTATATTAGGATCTCTGGTGTTCTTCTTTCCGTGGTGGTATATGGAGGGACTGCCCCGTGACACTCATTCCGCTGGGTACGCCTACTTCCTGATTGTGCTATACGAGATATGGGTCCCGCACACGGCTATGTGGATCGCGGCCATGTGTAAAGATATGACGGTGATGAGCGTTGGTACGTATCGCGATGTCAATATATGGGCGTGAGTTGGGCTTCGTTAACGCGGAATAGTAAACCCCTTCGTCTTCGTGGTGAGCAACGGCTTCGCTGGAATTTTCGTCCCGTACGACCAACTCCCGGAATTCTACAAGAAGTGGTTATTCTGGGTGAATCCGCAGACATGGTTGATCGGAGGCCTGATATCAACATCACTACATAATATCCCCGTCTCCTGCACCGATAACGAATGGGTCACCTTCCAACCACCTATCGGACAGACATGCGGGGAGTATGCTGGTGAGTGGATCTCGAGCGCCTATGGGACTATTGCGAATCTGGAGGCGAGGGAGGATTGCAGGTATTGTCGGTACAAAGTTGGGGATGAGTTTTCGGAGACTTTGGAGATGAAGTATGCCGCTTTAGTGCTAACCCAGAGTCGTAATATGGAATGGTATTGATAATGGGAACAGGTACTCGACGCATTGGCGGGATTTGGGTATATTTTCCGCCTATATATTTAGCAATATCTTCCTCGTATATGTGCTTTACTATCTCTTCCGAGAGGTTCGGTGGAGGAGGGTATTTGCTAGACTGCGGAACAAGAATAAGCAAGACTAGCGAATGAGGAGGAAAGGACATGTACGATACCGGTGCTGTTCAAACACGGCGGGTACGGATATGAAGGGGGTGGAGTTAGTGGTTCATGACAGGAGGGAAAGGGGAGGGAGGATAGGATACAAGCAATAATAAGCGCCATTGTATTTCCTAGCCCCCCCCTTCCTTCCCCTCCCCAGCAATCCCCCTATATCTCGGAGGATATACACAATCTAATGTTTGTCTCTCTTGTTTGTCTTCGGAAGCCTTCTTCCTCTCTCCTTTTCTTTCCTTTTTGCATATCACCGTTCATCATCATTATACCTCTTACGAAACAGGGCAGTAACCTTCCTTCATTCCACCCGTCGCCGTAGATGGAGGTTGAGGTTGAGATTGTTCGTCATGCTGGCACCCGGCCTACTTGCCTGGCTGCTCACTTCAGCGTTAATCCCCCCCCTTCCATGCACCGTACGCACAATACAAGTACATTCCCCTTTCCACCGATGAATCGTAATACGTACCACATCATCATCACCATCCCATCCATCCCTCCCAATCTTCCCTCCCGTACCCACATGCGTACGGAACTGGTACCTCAGTGCCGGAATCCTGGATCAATCAATGAGTTGTCAGGTCTCGGGAGCGCCATAGCAAATAAGCAAGATGAACCTGTAAGAGCAAGTTATCCCAGCAGTGAGGAGAAAACGCTGCACGGCATACTCGAGTACCCGTAGCATGCATAGTTGGAGTAGTCCGCTGGCAAAGTGAACCTTCCTTCCTTCCCCGCTGGCAACAATGAAAAAAAAATTTTGAGCTTTGACTTCCGGCGAGGTAGGTAGGTGTTGTTTGCTTTTTAAGCGTTAGCTTCTTCTCCTTTTCCTGCTTGGGCTTGTCCAAGATTATCCGACGCTCGCTTCGGGATCATAGATATGTCATAGAGGGTCGTCCCGACAACAGAGACTCCGGGAACATAAATAACCTACCGTATCAAGTCTAGAAAATTATCGGTAATTCCGCGTCCGGGATCTGGATCTGTAATGTATCATGGCGTGTCCGTGTCCGTCCGAACACATCGACCTGCCCCCAAGGAAACGTCCGTGAAACATAAGAGGCCGAGCGACCGAGCGAGTGAGCTACCGGCAGACAAGAGCCGCTCGCTCGAGCAACCAACTTAAACCATACCGGTACAGTACTAGCGGAATACCGTGATCCAATTCCCATGAACCCGGTTCACGAAGGGAAGGAAAAGCGAAATGTGTAAGCCGGCGAAGAATTTTCTCCCTCCCTGACGTGGTTCTCTTTTCTCCGCTCCTTACTCCGTTCGTCCCAAAGTTTGCTCTGGCTTCTCAACTGCAGGACAACTTTACGGGAACGGACTTTTAAGAAGGGCAAACTGGACCAGACTGGGTTTATACTCGAACGTATACTTCTGCCACGCCATAGAACGGAAGAAAGAGAGAAAGAAAGAAAAGAAAACTTCAAGACCTGCAGCGGAACTACGTAGCCAACTTCCCAACTTTTCTTGCTCTTGGCCACCGGAAGTTAACCCGCATACCGCACCGCCCATCCACCCGCGCCGCCCCACGGCAACGGAAAGTCAAAAGATAGGACAACAGGGGACGGATCCGGTTTACATAAGAATGATGACAAGCTTTTCTTTTGTTTTTGTTTTTTTCTTCTCGCCCTCGTTACTTGTACCATATCATGCAGTCGGTAATTTCATGGGAGATTGCTTTGTCGGTGAGTTGTCAAAGACAGGTACAGCACGGTACCGGCACTAGGGAGGAGTAAGTAGTTGAGGAAGAGGGAAGTAGAGGAAGGCCTCGCCTTATAGTATATATAAGAGTGTATATTATTATTGTACGGGGGGGCGGATACCGGTATACAAGTATCATCGATTGAGCACGCAAGAACAGGCACGGTAAGTAAGAGTCTACCATAAGCGAAAGCGCCAAACCAGGCTGCCAGAGAGTGAGAGCGATCGAGAAGGGACAATCATGCGGTAAGTGACTACAGTACCGGTATGATACCTGCTAATAATACCGCTATGCGGACGAACTTCCTCCCTCAGGGGCTTACCGGGACAATATGCTTACAGTGAACCGGTGTTTGCCTTTCAATATTTTTTCTTCCCCTCCAGATCTAGACTTGTTACTCGAGTATAGGCCGTCGAGCCGGTGCTTGTGATAGTGCAACAATGGCACCTGCATTCGGGACATTCTCGAACATCAAAACCCTATTACATGTGTTATGTGTGAAAATCTTGGGGGCTTCCCAGGTTTCATCATCAATCCCTAAAATCGGCCAGGGAAAGATTCTTACGGGAAACACTGTAGACGAAAGAAAGTAGAGACGAGAGGAAGATAGGCGGGTAGAAAAGTACCGTGACCAGCCGTCGACCATTGAGAAAAAGGAGGGGGGGTGGAGTGTTTACATTTTTCCATTTTTAACCAAGCGCCAAGGGGAAGAAAGAAGTCGCGGGGAGATACGAGCAGTGCCGTGAGAGAATTTGGGGCACTCTTTTTCCCTTCCCATCCTCCTCCTGTGGGGTTCGGGGTGATGACTGGGTTTGCTCCAGTGTTTTGAGTGGTTTCCCAGCCATTTTTTATGTGAAACTCCATACCGGCACCGTACTTCAAAGGTCTGGGATGGCATGAAACTTGATTACCATACTGTACGCGAGTATCCCTCTGGCTTTTTTCCTCTCTATGAGGTTCACTGCTCCGTTGTTGTGGAAACCGGTTGGTTGAGGGGCATATCCCGTCATCAAAACACCGCCTTTTTTTCAGCTCAACAGCAACTCATGATACCTGTAAGTTGCTGTGGAAGGAGGGGAAATCGTATAATGCCACTAGTACTAGTACAGATCCTAAGCGCTATGGGTACACGTAATGTAGATTTGTTGACATTGCAAGTCGGGGAGCAAAAAAAAAAAAAAAAGAAGAGAGCTCAGGCTTTTCTTCTACCATAACATGGCAAATTTTCAGTTACATACCTAATACCTGCCTGGCCCCCTCCGAGGTTTATGGTTTGTATGTATGTCTGAGGGAGATGGAGGAAGAGAATGATATGACAAAGCCACGGCCGTTTCGTGCGATTTCTAACTGGACCCAGGCAATACGGTAATTCCGGCGTCGAACGCGTGAGCACACGGCAACTGCGCGTGGACATCTGACCTTTATTATCTTCCACTCGACCGCGAAGCGAGGGATCAGATCTGTAACTGTGAGGTCAAAGTAGTGCGGGGCTTTCACTTGAGATAGGTTACGGGCCTTGCTTGCTCACGATGCTGTGTTTCATGTACCGGCGTCCCTCCAGTCGCTTTTTGTAGACGGAGATGCCAGTCCAGTTTGTTGTTATTTACTTTTTGGATTGCCGGATAACCTTGGACCGCTCGGTCTCAATAGCAACCATAGCAAAGAGGGCCACTTTAACAGCTTATGCCCATTGCTTCAATCGGAAATAGTCAATTGGGCTGCATCGTGGCTATTTGAGCACATATTATGATGGATGGATGATATGGTATGTCGAGGAGGATGAGATAAAGGTGCAGTGTGATCAAAGAATCAGCCTCCAGGCAAAAAGCGATTGGACCACTCGATATCATATCTGATACCGATCCCTATGAATAGCCGTACTTTCAGCCTTCCAAAACAACCCCGATTGTGGTTGTGTGTCTAATGTCTTCTGTCGTTACAAAATGCGATATATCCAAAAACGCCTTAGCGTAAAGTCACATGACTGCGCGTAGAGTACCCGAAGAGAGAGCAGGGAGCGTGTTGTTTGCAAATAGAACGCCGACCACAGGAGAGAGAAAAAACCCAACATTCCCGGCCAACCCCACCCCACCCCTCCCTCCTCTTCCCCGAGAGTGTGACATGGGGCCTGAGACAAGGCTAAAACCAGTTAAACATCCGTCGCAGCGATTAATTCAGCCCTGTCGGCTCCCCTAATGATTATGAGGCTTGTTCAGCACCGATTCAAAAAAGTTGAAGTGCCATGCCAGTACGAGAACCCTTCGAGAGCTTTTTCTCACGATAGGTTCGCCAGCTTTTCATGCGCTCAAGGTTCGAAGTAATTTCTTTGTGTTCATTCGTTGTCCTCTTCTCAATCAACCGTTTCAATCAATCAATCAATCAATATCAGCCTCTCAGCTGCTTCTGATCCTTTTTCCCTTTCCCTTTCCTTCTTTCCGCTAGATTCTTTCCCCTAGGTTGCCGGTGGCGGTTAGCCGCTCTGGCCATTCCGTTATTAGCAGTCTGAACTCTCTCGTTACTGGTTGCGGATACTGAAGCATGAAAATCTGACAGGGGCCGGCTGTTTGCGTATTTACCTTGAGGGGAGGGTTTCTCTTTGCCTTCTCTTCCCCGAGGAATCCCCCTCTCCCTCGACCGTAACGTAGTTTCCCATGTACCGCGAGTAAGGTACCGGTACCGTAAAATACGGTGACCCTATTTTAGCCAACAAACAGAAAAAAATACATTTCGAAAACGGGAAAGTAAGTAAGCAAAGCAAGGCGGGAGAAGTTAGGGAAGGAAAGAGGGAAGGGGCCGACTTTTGCAGCCAATAGGTTAGTGTTATTCGCGGTGAGGTCCGCCGGGCATAAATAGATTCTAACTTTCTCGTACCGGTCATTTGATGGTGGGAGGGGGGGCAAAGGAAGGAGGTGAAAAGAAGCAAGCAAGGGCCAATAAGCTTTCGAGGAGCGGACTCTTTTTGGCAGGCCAAGTACGATCTAACCACGATCTTGAGGATTGCGTGGGGATGACGACGGAGAAACGAGTAGAGTAGCAGCGGATCCACGGTGTGGAAGTCTCCTCCAACAGCAGGATTTCGAGGGAAAATTATCATGATGAACTACAGGTAGACTATATATAATACAATACTTGTAGAAATTGACTCAACTATGTGACGAAAACCAGTGTTTATTTCCGGTGGATAGACAGCCGTCCAGGGTCGCTAGGCAGGCCCTGCTCGTACACCACAAGTACTTGTAACCCCCCACTACAATCTCTTACTACATTTTTACAGGCACTCCGGTTGGGTATTGATTTACCGGTTGGCTGGTGTTTCAGCTTCTTGTAACCCGTGGACTGCAAAGCAGGATCCATAGTGTAAGAAAGCAGGGACCCCGAAGCCGAAGACAGATCCCTATGTCTGATACCGGTAGCTCTTCTCCAGATATTGTACTCGTGCTCTACGAGTACAAGTGTGTTTTTTCCTTTCCTTCATTTTTTTTTTTTCGCCCGCGAGAGAGAGAAAAAACAATAATATATAAACACGGGTTACACTTCTACCCATACGTCGTACATTACGAGTGGAAGTACCTTTGCGGAATGGCCGGCGTTGGCTTGTCCCACTGGGTGCTCTTTCCCCTCTGGTGACCATGATGGGGCGTCTGTGGGATTCTCCCTCGCGACATGTCACATGTGAGCGTGTTCGTTGAACGCGTTCTAGTTGCTGCTGCAGTGCGGCGCTCAAAACTGTACCACTCCACATATTTATCGCGATTATGTTCGCCGAATTCTCCCGTTTTGGGGGAACGGGCTTGAAGCAATATACCTCTATTTAGAATTTGGGCTTGAATATGCTAATCTCCGCATTTGTTAGTTGATCCAGTGGTTGAGTTATTCCTTCAGTTGGATAAGAAATGATAACCCTCACTCACTGTTTGTACGAGAAATTGGAGAGGTTTCCCTCGCAACGAGCCCGCTCCCTTCTCACTACACCCGCTCAAACCAACAATTATCCTATAATACTTACAAGAACGCTCACATTGTACGAGTACTAGCACTCTTACTCCACTAGATTATGCTTGTACGAGTACAGTAGTTCACGGAAAGTGTACGAGCACTCGAGTACGGTACAGTACCGGTACTGTATTATCGCCAGCCTCCCCCTGCCAAACTGCTTCGTGATGGTTGTCTCATCACTCGCCTGGCCGTGGCCGAGATGGGGAAAAAGAGAACAAGACATTAAAATGTGCAGGGGTGTGAGACCATCGATAATCCATCCAACACCCCACCCCCGCCCTCACTATTTCTTCGCTGTCCTATCGGATTCGCTGAGATCCTGGTAACTGCAGAGCAATCGCATACTTATGCATGCAGGTGCTGCAGAGGAACCACCCCCAACCAGCGAACGAATGGTGAGAGACAGAAAGAAGGTGACGCCGGGAAGACGGTCTTGGCTGCTCAGCTAGAGTCAACCTGTTGTCCAGGACTGTAAGGAAGACCGAGCGCTGTCGCCGCAGTAACGAGGCGAGATTTTTATTGTACTTTACATAAGCACTCCACCCACAGTTTCGAACCATCTGGTTTCTTTTATTTCATCTCCCCCCCCCCTCCTTTCATTTTTTTCCTCTCTTGCTTCATCATTCGTCTTCGACACCCCCCCCCCCCCACAAACCAGCAATAGTTAGCCAGCACTGCTGTTCCATCGACTACACCTCATCTCAAAGTCGATATACTCAGCTCGTCTAAACTACAATTCCCCCCCACCCCTCATCAGGAGAGATCTTGCATCGACCGACCGGTTGGGAATTCTTATTATTTTTGCTTAGTTGCATAATAAAACGTTATTGACGAAACGTGCTTGGACCGCGTCGAAGCTAGAGTTTGCTGGATTAAAGAGAGAGAGAGGGGGGAAAACAAAGAGACAAAAGTGGATTAACAGAGTACTAGCTGGCTGTTTGCTGCTCGGGTACAATAGGGCAAAGGGTTCTACAGTCGAACACCAAAAATTACTGTGTAGTCGTCTGATAATCACATACCTCACCCTGGAAACCTAAATTCCGGGCTCCCTAGTGATTTCTCTGTCGACTCATTATTAACAATAATCAACTTCCGAGAAATTTCTTTTCCATCTTCAAAATGGAGATTGAAGCGTCATCCCCCTTAGCTGCGTTACAACCACCTTCGTTTCACCGCTCGCCATGGTCATTGGCGAGCGGAGGCTTCCCATCAAAATCTCCTCATCGGGGTGTTTCCTCCAATATTTCCGATTCCTTGTTTGGACCGAAATTAAATGTGAGGTCGAGAATGGAGGGTACGAGTTATTTTGATTTGGGATCTCGATTGGAATCATCCCCTACATCGAGTCTGGTTGCGGACCTGTCGCAGAACTTCCACATTGACAAAACGTTTGTACCATTCCAACGGATTGCCCAATTATCAGGAATTTTCCCATCATTAACCTCGAGACAGGCCCCAGCACCCAACACCTAGACGTTCTCTCTTCCCATTAGGCCTCCATGGGCGTTGTGAGTGCTACTTGCAGTTTGTCGAACGATATTTTAGCTGACTCTGGTAGCCTCTGTCACGACCCCTCCAATTCCTACTTCATCACCGATCGGTGATGCTATGGATATTTCACCTCTGCCCCACAAACCGGCATTTCAGGCGATGCGTAGTCCTATTATGTCTCCTACACCGGACTTGAGCATGAACATATGCTCGAGTCCGCCAAGTGCCCTTCCCGAACTTCCTCGGAACGACCCACCGGCAAGGAGACCAGGGCTCGCTGAGTATGTGATGTTTTGCGTTTGTTATGATAATTTGGTGCTGACTATTATAGACGCAAGAGATCGTCGAACTTTACACGCCCTTCGTTGTTGAGACACAATCGTCATACCTCTGGAGGCGTCTCCTTCAAGTCTACCAGCTCTCATAGCACACCCACCCTCTTCGGCAGAGCTGCTACTGCTCCTCAGATCAAATTGGAGGAGCTCTTTGGTGACTCTCCCACACGGGATGAGAAGAAGGTTGGATTTCCTGGTATTATGGCATCTCCGCCACCGGCAAAGCCCTTTTCCATGTCTAGCATTATGGGAAGTGGTGGAAGCAATTCCGCTTTGGATGGTTCACCAATTGCTCCTCTCGACCGCCCTAAGTTCGGCCGTCCTAAGGGAAAAGTTAGACGCACTTTGAGCATGTTCGAACACCCTGAAGACGTTATGCAACGTGCCGGGGAGACGCCTAAGGTTTCCATGTCACCACCCAAAGCATCACCAGGCGAGAATTCAACCCTTCCCTCCTTTACCATCAAGGACGATCCCTTGAGACGTATCAACAGATCGGCCTTGTGCCAAGTCATGGATGGTGAATATGAGGAACACTATGACGAGATCTTGGTTGTTGACTGCCGTTTTGAGTATGAGTATGAAGGCGGACATGTTGTTGGCGCCATCAACGTCAACTCAACCGAGAATTTGGAGAAACTGTTTTTTAATGAACCAAAAACAGGAAGAGTTCTCATTGTCTTTCACTGCGAATACTCCGCTCATCGCGCGCCTAGAATGTATATTTAATTCTGGTTTCTCATTTGTAGGTTCTCGCTAATTCTGTGCTAGGGCTCTCCACCTCCGAAGCCGCGATAGACAGCTAAATATGCACCGCTATCCTGCCCTGTTTTATCCTGACGTGTATATCCTTGATGGCGGGTATTCGTCCTTTTTCCAGGAGCACCGCGGGCGATGTGAGCCTCAGCAATATGTTGAGATGAATGATGCATCCCATCGCCAGGCGTGCGAGAAGGAAATGGGCAAATTCCGCAGGAATACCAAGTTTGGGCGCACGCAAAGCTTTACATTTGGCGCTCACCACCACGATAATGTCGAGAGTAGCCCAAGTGCCAACTTTGGAAAGCGTCCCACTGTTGGATGTTCGAAGGAGGGAGCGGAATCATCTTTCGGTTCTCGGCAGCGCTCCGAAACAAGAAGGATGGTCTCCTACTAGGGATTCGGTGCTGTTGCACGACGTTCAAGTACAGTTATGACCATTTCGTTTGGGTTTATGGAGCGTTGGGTTTGGGATTTCCTTTTTTACATGTTTGTCCGGTCGACCACCACTTTTGGTCGGCCAATCATCTGCATCTGTCGGTTCACCAAGCTTCAGCAACCGAGAGTATATTACAATCGGCTTGTTCATTGTCTTTAGCGAGCGTCTGCTACTCTCTCTCTTTGGGACGGAATTTCCTTTTTTTATTGTCATCACCGTCACCATCACGATAGTGTTGTTACACGACCCTGGACGGGTTGGTATATAAGTTACTCCACGGCTCTTGTTCATATTCCTCGCCTGGCGCAGCGTATATTCTTTTCAGCGCATTTTCTCCATTTTATATTTTTTTTGCAGAAAATGGTTTTGGGCGGTAGCGAAACGGGGCGCATCTTGGGTTTTAGCATTGTTGGGCGAAGCCCAATTATATAGTTTCCCTCCCTCTTCATGTTGATTTTCTCTCTTGGATTTGGTAGGTCATGCAATAGTAGAGGGTCAAAAGAAAAAGGTTATCACTATCACATGACCTTAGGATTTAGTCAGCATTATTTAGAAAGCTGAGTGAGTTACTTGTACCCTACTCTCCCAATTTCCGTCTTTCAGATTCATCCCCTATGCCCTACTTGAAACGCCACTTTGGGTATGATAAGGTGAATTTTATATAGCGCATTTTGTAAGCCATCCACATGTTTCTTCCGCCCATTCATGACCTTGCGTCCTGTATTTATCGCGTGTTTGATTATTGTTTTTCATTTATCCTTGGAAGAACTATCACTGTTGTACGCATTGGGCAAGGAAGCACCATGACTTCCCGCGTAGCCAGACGAGGACGTGACGCCCTGCATTGTCTGGAATTTCATGAGGATGGCGCGTCTGTATATTTCCTGGAGCGAGCGTGTTCTTTTCCATTTTGCATAGCTTTCTGATTTTAGCATTGTTTATTTGAAAACCGTAATAGTTGGTCCTCAGGGTAAGACGTCCAGAATTTCCTTTTTTGGATTAGGCGGAGAGAGATAGCAAAAAAACTGTCTTTCTGCCAGGCACCTCCAACGTACTTAGTCTAGATCTTTGGAGTTTGAATCGGTGTTCCTAACGGGCCTAGCCTACCAAGATTCTCTGGGACCTAGCCTAGTCTAGGGGGCTTATATACGGCTTATGTGGCTTAGTTTATCAATTCCGACCAATATGGCCTAGTTTGTCTATAGTAGTCTTTCAGCATATAGTTTCTTTATTTTTGGTTTCTACTTAGGTTGTCCTCTATTCTTCAAAGTTTCTTGTCATTCATGCCTTGTACGGCGGGCTAACTGTATGATACCAGCACACGCAGAGTGTGTGAGTAGTTTGATCGGGTAACCAGCTCTCGCCTTGCAGCCGTGCGGGGCTGCTAACCGCAAATATTAACTCTAAATGTTTCTCAGCCGTGTGCCAAATAATATTAAAATTTAAATACAAGAATACTTACACCTGGTTTAGCGAAAAAAAATCCTAGAGACAGTATCATATGATAGATTGCCGATCAAATTAATCGTAGGAAAAGAGCTGCAGTTGGGGTTGAGAAAAATAAGAGGATGAGAAGGGTGGGTTGTGGAGTTGACACCCTTAAAAACTACCGGTATTCTTTATATCAACTTCTAGGCCTATAGGCTCCTATCGAGCTTCCACAGCCCGATCGAATTCGACATATGTCCACCTGGGCCATCTGTGCCTCGCCCCACTAGCAGCCTGGCCCGTTGGGAACACTAGTTTGGATT
>QLOI01000320.1:14529-38455 GCA_003313605.1 Tuber umbilicatum | reverse complement strand
GGCGTGGTTGAGTCACTGTATTTCTAAGGGATGATTTCCCTCCTCTTTCTCCTCCTCCTCACCTACCCTCCTTCTCTTTTCTAATAGTTTCATTGTAAAGTAGAGTTATAGCTACTGGGTTGGGTTGGGGTACCTTTTTTTATATATATCTTCCCACGTCTCGAAATTGAGCTTTTGGGGTGGACTTGTTTATCGCCTTCCGCTGGTACTGTACGTTATCTTTCTATCATAGGGACTTAGCAAGTGGCTCTAGATATTTAACGATAACTACTGTACTGTACGAGCAGAATCCCCAAGATTACATTCAAACACCCATTGAGAATGTGAGAGAGGGAACCTTATTGTCTCCCGTGGATTAATACCGTGCCTACATTCCTACCATCCTTTAATGGTAAACTAATTCCAATACGCCGAATTTGCTAATAGCCTCATCGTAAACCCGATGAGCAGAATCAATAATTAATCATATATCCCTCATCCCTCATACATCCCAATACAATACTAAAGCTTCAATCCATCCAACAAACCACGACTTGCCCCCATGTTATAAGTTAAACACTTCCTCACAGTCATCACATACCTCCAAGAAATACCAAAAGCCATCACAGCACAACACACAAACCCAACGAACGGTTTTTCTTCTCCCTTACCTAATCCACGCGTAGCGTCACTCACGTGCTCCGCCAAGCCGCTGCGCGTCAACCAAAGTCTTCTTCTCCTTCCCTACCACTAATTAACCCAACACCAAGAAGTCAGTATAAAATCTCCCCCCGTCCATCAAAAACACCAAATCCCTCCAAACCCGGAGAACCAAAAGAAACACATCCACGTTTTACAGAATACCAAAACATAACCCTACTATAAGGGAAACTCAAAAATGACCCTCTACGGCTGTCCCCGGGAAGTCTACCACCCTCTAAGCTCTCGCGCAGAGCCTACCGCAGTCCTATTCTACGAATCCAGTGACGACGACGAGGACCTGGTCGGCTTGGTCGGGAATAAGACCCCACCAGCCGTTTCCCCGAAGTCGTCGCCGAAGAGGGTGATTACTAGCACCGGCACTGCTGCTCCACCAGTTGTGGAGACGAACGGGAATGTGCAGGTGCAGGTGCGAGAGGGGGGGGAAGTGACAACGTCTGGGAATAGTAGTAAGAAGGAATTGGGGGGTGAGTTGGTTGCCCCGCCGAGCACTGGTAGAAAGCGAATTGGGATGGGACTGGGGGGGCTTGGAACGGTGGTTAGGCCTGAGAATACGTTTGGGGATCGGAGCCCTTTTCGGAAGGGTAAGGGGAGGGGAAGTGATACTCGTGGTGGGGAGCTGAAGGAGGGTGCAGGGGACGTGGATGAGGAAGAGGAGGTGGAGAGGAGGGCGAGGATTCCTGGGGGCTTTGATTTTGATGATTAGATGGGTGGATGGTTGGGGGAAGAGATGATATAATGAGAGTAGCTGCTGGTAGTACTGTACTGTACCATATACTTTTGGTGCCGGAGTTTTTTGGGTTATTTTCGTGGGCTTTTTGGTTGGGGGTTTGGTGTCCGCGTGTGGTGATGTCATGCTGTATGATATGATGAGTACTGTACTGTCTTAAGGATTCGCAGCGATCAAAAAAGGAGGGGTATCATTAGCGGTTCATTAAAACCGAAGTTGGGAAAAAATGAGGAAATAGGACAAAGAAAAGGTTTTGTCTAGGACCGAGCTTAACCTATCATCTCCTAATTACAATTCACTCCCACTATAACCTTTATCCTTTATCTCTCCATCTCCATCCTAAACTTCCGTCAAGTGAGTAACAAGCCCAGACAATATCGCGATCCTCATGTCATTGCCCTCAGCATCAGTATCCATCCCCCCTTCCTCAACTTCTACAGGCGCCGGCTTCAAAAGCCCACTCTCATCCAGCAACCACCCCCTCTGTGCAACATACTCCTGTAACCCGGCTTCGTCGCCCCTAAAGCCCAAGTAAACGGCTGCGTGAAGGGGAGAAATACTCGAGTATGCCTTCGACAATAGAACCACCGTCTTCTGCCGATAATAATCCTTAAAGCGGGCGACGAGAGGGCTAACTTGCTCGGACCAAGGAGCGGACTCGATAACGGTGTAAATCTCAGCGTAATTCCTGGTGTAGAGAAAGCGAAGGAGAGTGTATGTGCTGATCAGCAGCGGGTCGGATTGGAGCGCTGGCACGGGGATACGCTTGCTGAGGAAGCGTGCTTCATTTCTGATTGCGGGGAGCTTTGTGTTAGCTGTTGTTAGCTATTGGGAAGCTGGGAGGGTTACAAGTCATCGCAAAGGAAGAGGGCGAAGAAGTAGATGCTGTAGAAGTTTGATAGAAGGATGGCAGAGTCCGATGAGAAGGGGGCTATGGCCGCTTCTGTTTCCAGATCTGCGAGTATCTCAACAATGGTTGAGGGTGTTTCACAGGATGCAAGGGTGGAGAGGTAGGCCAGGGAGAACTTCTGAACATCCTTTTCCGAAGACATGGTTCTGGATGGCTTTCGTTGATTGCGAGTGGAGGAAGTTGTTTGCTGAATTCAAAGGAAACCTTTGATGAAGCTCGGTATGTTGCTTGACTTTGTTCCTGTATGGTTATGGTAGGGGTAGATCGTTGTTGGGCTCTCCTGCCCTACTGCTTAGTGGGGCAGCAAGTAAGAAGCAAGCCAACGCCAGGAACTGATAACTTGCCCCGGCGAGTGTGGGTTGAGGCTGAACTTGGCACTAATATCACGTGATGTTGAGGACACTTGCTCATGACAGTGTGTACACTGATTGACAGCGTACTCGCCATACCGGGTCATTCAAAGAGGACAGCTTCACAACAAAAGTTCCAGATACCGTGCTCGAGTAGTCTAGAACGGCAATTCCGCGAATAACAAGCAACAAACTCTCCCCCCCTTCAACTTCACCATTTTTCCTCAACCATGTCGTCCATTGAGGCACTCCTCAAGGACGAGTCTACGAGGAATATCCGCAGACTGCTGAAGGTTGTTATTCTCATTACGATTGCTGGTGCTGCCGTTTCGAGTCGGTTGTTCTCTGTTATACGTAAGCTTTCATCTAATAAAACCCCCTTTGTTTTGAGGATTGTGTCTTTTTACACGTCTGGATTGGAGAACTAGTGCTGATAGCGGTTTAGGATTTGAAAGTATTATTCATGAATGTAGGAATCTCCCCCCCGCAGTTTAATCGAGACAATTGGGTCTCGGGGGAACTATCACTTTTGACAGTGGTACTGGCGATATGGGGGTGTGGAAAGCTGACGACGCTACAGTTGATCCATGGTTTAACTTCCGTGCGTCAAAATATCTCGTCAAGAACGGGTTTTACAATTTCTGGGACTGGTTTGATGATCGTATGCGCTCTCCTATTCCCGATATTGCGTTCGGCTTGCTGTACTTCACCTTATTCAGTTTTCTAACTTTAGCGTGGTCTTTAGGAACATGGCATCCACTCGGTCGTGTTACCGGAGGAACCCTCTATCCGGGTCTCATGGTGACCTCCGGCGCAATTTATCACATCCTTCGTATGCTCTCTATGCCGATTGACATCCGGAATATCTGCGTTCTCCTCGCTCCGGCATTCTCTGGCCTCACGGCCCTCGCAACATACCTCTTCACCAAGGAAATGAAGGATGAATCCGCAGGTCTACTCGCTGCGGCATTCATCGGTATTGCGCCCGGCTATATTTCTCGTTCCGTTGCCGGTTCATACGATAACGAGGCTATTGCTATCTTCTTGCTGATGTTCACCTTCTACCTCTGGATCAAGGCATTGAAGGATGGGAGTGCTTTTTGGGGCGCTCTGTGTGCCTTGTTTTACTTTTACATGGTCGCAGCCTGGGGTGGATACGTTTTCATTACGAACATGATACCTCTGCATGCGTTTGTGTTGGTCCTGATGGGCAGATACTCGCCGAGGTTGTACGTCGCATACACAAGTTGGTTCGCTCTCGGGACGTTGGGTAGTATGCAGGTCCCGTTCGTCGGCTTCTTGCCTATCAGATCTTCTGAGCATATGGCTGCACTTGGTATGAGCTTCTGAATTTCTTATTTCTGGCCTAGCAATTGGCTGATGCATATGTAGGTGTTTTCGGACTTCTCCAACTTGTCGGATTCGTCGAATTCGTCCGATATCAGGTTCCATCTCGCCAGTTTAAGGCATTGCTCAAGGCTTTGATCTTTATCGTCTTTGCGTTGTCTTCTGCTCTGCTTGTACTTCTTACAGTTTCTGGGGTTATTGCACCCTGGTCTGGTCGCTTCTATTCGCTTTGGGATACTGGATACGCCAAGATCCACATACCTATCATTGCATCTGTGTCGGAGCATCAACCTACCGCATGGCCTGCTTTCTTCTTTGACTTGGAGATGCTCATTTGGCTGTTCCCTGCCGGTATCTACATGTGTTTTAGCACTCTTCAAGACCAGCATGTCTTTGTTATCATCTACGGTATCATGGCTAGCTACTTTGCTGGTGTGATGGTTCGTTTGATGCTAACCTTGACTCCTGTCGTCTGCGTTTCTGCCGCCATCGCTCTGTCAAATATCCTGGATGTTTATCTTTTAATCAAGACTCCTGCAGCTCCCGCACCGAGTGCCCAAAGTGTTGATGAGAGGAAAGAGAAGAAGCCTCGTGTCAACATTCTTAGCGCTGGCAAAGACTCCATTGTTGGAATTTACTCCAAGGCTTCCAGCATTACTGTTATTGCTGCCTTCAGCATTTACCTCTTTGTTTTTGTTCTTCATTGCACTTGGGTCACTTCGAACGCTTACTCCTCGCCATCCGTCGTTTTGGCGTCCAGATTGCCCGACGGGTCGCAACACATCATTGACGACTACCGTGAAGCTTACTACTGGCTCAGGAAGAATACTCCTGATGATGCCAAGATTATGAGTTGGTGGGATTACGGATACCAGATCGGTGGTATGGCTGACCGTACCACTTTGGTTGACAACAATACTTGGAACAATACCCATATTGCTACCGTTGGTAAAGCCATGAGCTCCCGTGAGGAAGTTGCATATCCTATCTTGAGGCAGCACGATGTTGACTACGTTCTTGTCATCTTTGGTGGTCTTTTGGGATACTCTGGTGATGATATCAATAAGGTACCATTCTCCCCTTTCCTCATCTAACTAAACCCCACTAATACGCCCAGTTCCTATGGATGATTCGTATCGCAGAAGGCGTCTGGCCTGACGAAGTTAAAGAACGCGACTTTTTTACCTCCCGCGGAGAATACCGTGTCGATGACGGTGCCACCGATACTATGAAGAACTCCATAATGTACAAGATGTCATACTACAACTATCAATCCCTCTTCCCCGCTGGCCAAGCCCAGGACCGCGTCCGAAACGCAAAGCTTCCAGCCGTTGGCCCTACTCTAAACATCCTGGACGAAGCTTTCACCAGCGAGAACTGGATTGTCAGAATTTACAAGGTCAAGGACCTGGACAATCTTGGCCGCGATCATGCTTCTGCTGCCGCCTTCGATGCGGGTAAGAAGAAGAGTAAGAAGACAAAAGCCAGCAAGGGCGCGCAGAGGAAGTTGAGGGTTGTTTAGAATTTTTCCTGTGATTTTGTTTTGTGATTCTGTTAGGTTCTCCTTTTAGCTGTATTGGCCCGGGATGGAGTAGGATGGAATGGAGCTGGATACCGTTATCTACTTGAATTGTAGCAACCAATTTTTATTTTTATTTTTTATTTTTAGCTCTTGTTCTGACTCTTTACTCTTGGTTAGGTGGTGTGGATGGGGGTGGAAAAAATTTTGGGTGTTGGTGATTGTAAGTTTACGATTGTGGGGGAGCGGGTGCGCCATCATACCATCATACAATAGGAATGAACTCCAGTTTAGTTTTGATCATGTTTTATCACTCGGTTGAGAGCTTCACCGTGAAAGAAGGGAACGAAGGTGCGACGGGAGAAGTGCGACGGGAGAAGTGCGACGGGAGAACAAACTTTTGTTTACTGTAGCAATTGCTGCAAGAAACCCTATTATTACCCTACCCACCTAAGCCACTCCATATAAGAGCCAACTTGGTATCCGTTATAGCGGAAGAAAAAAAGGCAGCATATAAGATACAAGACTCTCCCACAAAGACCCTGCACACTCCCTCCCCGGTAAACTCAACCTACCAGCAGGCAGAAAGGTTGCGGTCTACTTCTTCGATATCTTAACCTTCTTCTTCGCGGGGCCATCCTCACGAATCTCCACCTTCACGTCCCTCATCTCCTCGTCCTCATCCTCATCTTCGTCCTCCCCGCCGGGTCCATCATCATCATCGCTTCCGCCAGAGCTCTCATGCGCACTGTCATACTCCTCGGCAACGTCGCTCTCACTCTCGGCCTGGAAGTCCTCATCAACGCTCTCCTCATCCTCATCAGCAGAACCTCTGGCAGCAGCAACGTCGTCATCGTCGTCCATGTCCTGGTCCTTGAGGGCCTGAGCGAGGAGCGCGCTAGAGTCGTCGACGAGGTCATTCTTAATGCGCAGGTTCTTGCTCTTGAAGAAGTCTTCCAGCGAGGATTGCTCTTCGCGGTTGATATTGTTGAATTGATACTCGCCGCCGCCCTCAGACGACTTGAGCGAAACAGTTACATCGAATGTTCTAGAGGCGGAGACACTACCTCCTACTCGTGACATAGTGATGTGTGCGATCCTGTCGAAGGTAATGAATACCGCAGGCTTCGGGACGAAGATGAAGGCCTTGTCTAGGCAGAAGAGATGGCCCTCGTTGGCTTTCAAGGAGCACTTCACCCCTGATTGTTGGTGGTGGGAGGAAAAGTCCCTGCTTGGAGTGATTATGCGCTTTCCGGTTAGGCCTTTGAAGATCTGCGAGACGACTTGGTGCGCGGGGTTTTCGTAGTGCATCTGTAGCTTGCCCGCATACCTCTCGTTGAGGAGGTCTTCGGTTATGTTCAGGTCGAATTCCATGTCTTCCTCACGCTTGAACTGCATTACCAGAAAGGGGTATTTGGTCTGGCCTTGGCGGAGGGGTGGGTCTAGGCCTATTACTATCATGTTGTGCACATCATCCGGCTTTGGCAGGAGAAAGAACTTTTTGACGTTCTCGAATTGGATCTTGTAGTCGTAGGTTTTCCCGCGTAGGCGGAAGGAGGATTCGTACATGTCTATGTCGTAACGGCCTCTGAAAAATTATTATTAGTACCAGTGGGGCGAGAAGTAGGGTAGGGGAACAAACCGAGGAGTAAGAAACAGGATATCCAGAAACGTAGCATAGGTATCTCCCGCCACCTCCCCAATATCGGCCTTCTCCTTAAGCGTATCATAAAACAAATTCGCAGCACTCATCTCCTTCTCTTCACCCTCAGCATCGCTACCGGCATCTTCATCCCCCTTCTTTACGGTCCCCGGAACATAAAACCTCATCTCAACAAGTTGGTCCAGTTGCGCCGCAGCTTTCTTCTTTTTCTTATTCCCAGCCTCGTCCGTTCCACCGCCGCCCGCATCAGCGGTAGCGAACTCGACCGCGACCTCATTCTTCCCGGCAAGATTCGAATTTGACACTTCGGCGAAGGGGATCTCGAAAGCGGGCTTGTTGGCAACATTAAAGTACAATTCCGACTTTGAAAACTCGGCCTTGCCCCAGTTCCAGCCCTTCAACGCGTGCTCGCGGTGCTCAAGGTTGACCTTGTAGTATGCTTTCAGACATTCCTTGACTCTGTCCAAGTCCTAATGTGGCGGTTTCGCCACCGCGTCAGTAAGTGTCCGGAATATGGATGGGAGGGAGGTGATGTAACCTACATCAAGCTCAAACCCATCCAACTGCACAATCCCCATGGTTCGCGTGAAGAGCTTCAATTCGTACCCGCGCGCTGCGCGGCTCCATTGTGCCGTACTTAGCTCTGTATTTGCCATCTTCCAGATCTCACCGGTGGTCGGACGCCAGCCCATTCCGCTCGGGGCGAAGCGGAAACGGCCAGGTGTGCGGGAGAGATCGAGGAAGATATTTTCGAAGGTCTCGATGTCCGACGGCATTTTGGTATGAGGGTGGTATTGATTTTTCTTTTCTTTTCTCTTCCGCTCTGCGTATGTGTGCGTGGCTTTGGCGGGAAGAAGGAGGGAAGGTGGGAGGTGGTGGTGGTGGAGAGGCGGTGGACAAGAAAGGTGCTACCGTACGAGTGAAAGTTTGGTGAGACGCGAAGGTTGAAAGGTGTGCTCACAGGAGTTGGTGGCAAGCCGATCTTGCCAAGCCGGGAGTCCGTTTTGGGATTTTGTGCCTGGGAGAGAGGAGGGGAATCATGAGGAAAAGTTGAAGACGAGAGTGAGGGAAGATAAATTACTTGGAGAGTCTAAAACGGGTAGGAGGGTGAAGGAAAGGCAGGATACGATAATTAGAGTACTTGGATTTGTAATTTGAGCTGGTTCGGTCTCTTTCCATTTGGTCTCACAGCCAGAGCGGAATATAAATCCACCTGGCCCGTAGCCTTACTTTTCTCGCACCAGTCAAGGTGTCAAAGGTAGAAAGACGAACTCCATCTCGAGACCCTCTTATTTATTGGGGGCCGTAATACGAGTACTGTACTGTGGTTTTCACATTTACGCGAATAAATAAAGTTAATTTAGAAAAATGCTACTTTTCTCAAATCAGAATATTTCCAAATAATATAGTACAAGCAGGTCAACTTTAAACTGAAAGATAAGCCCATAGGCTGATGGGGAATATTCCTGTATATACTCTGCGGAAAGGAAAATGTAATTAAAGTACTATTGGTCACAGAGTATGGAGAATAGAGATGTTGCGAAATATTCCATATCTTGTCCAGCTATATTTTGTAACATCACTTTCTGTACTGCACAACCAATAGTCCTCCAATTATATTTTCCTTTATACAGAATATATACATGGGTGTTTCCTATCAGTATATCGTCTTATTTTTCGACTTAAAGTCAGCTTGCTTTTGTTACCAGGAAATATTCCAATTTGAGAAAAGTAGCATTTTTCTAAATTGTGGCGGGCCGAACAGGGCCCAAAAGCTTATCCGTAATTTATCATACTCACTCTACAGTGCTACAGCCTATAAAATGTCCAGTTGCTCGCGTTAGGAATGCTGAGATACTGTTTGGTGGTCACATATGTGGTATTTTGTTACACGCCGAGATATTCGAGTACCGTAATTCAGCATCAGGCTTCTACGGTTATCTCTCACGCGGGCTCCAAACCTATGATGATGCTAATTATAATGGTTGCGAGAGTAGCTTGCTTAGAGAAATCTTCTCCCTACACTCAGGAGGAAATTATTTTTGAGTTTTGGCAGAGATTTAGCTTTCCAGAGTATTGTGACTCGCCAAACATGCTGTAGCAGATATAATAAAGGCCAAAATCAGGGCCAACAGAGTGACTAGTAGTGCAGATCATCCGCTCTAAGAATACCCGCACTGAACCAGACCGCTAATTGATAGAGCACCCACACAACCCAATCATTAGAGACGGTGTAAGCCTATCAGCTGGAGCAACTGCACTGCATACCGACCTCCAACCTCGGCACATCCCCACACCATCTCTCTGAATCCTTCACCTCCTCCCACCGATCGGCAAATGGGTTCTCAACCATCTTTATCACATCCCCCAAAACACCCCTCTCACCTTCCTGGTCTACTTTCCGAATGATCTCTTCAAGAACCCAATTCTTGGGAATGAACTTTGGATTAACTTTTTTCATCCTCTCCATTCTCTTTGAATCCTCCTTCTCCTCCAGTCGCTCCGCGTAGAGCTTTAACCACTTGAGTATCTTCTCCGGCCCCTTTTGCACAGTCGTGAGCACAGCCTTCGGCATAAGCCCTTCCGCCACCGCCAATTGCGCTTCCTCATCTTTCCCCATAAGTTCAAAAATTGGCAATTCGGAGAGGCGTCTAAAGAAGTGGCCAAAGTCGACCTGTGCGTCTTCAAGGGTATCCAGCAGTGGGGAGTAGACATCATCCATGTCTGTCTCCCGAAGCCCGATAAACCCAAGGCGCGCTGCCATGAGCCGTTTGTATTCTGTTAAGAAAATATCTTTGTATTCTTCGCCGACTTCCTCGATGATCTTCTCCGCGCGTTTGACTAGAGCTTCTGCGTCTGCTTCGGAGGTGAGGCCATGGTCTATGAAGGTTTCTGAGTCGAGCGTTTCGGGGGTTGCAGCGAAGAGCTCGGCGAGGTCTTCTGCTAGGCGGACGAGGTTCCACCAGATTATTGTTGGCTGATTCTTGTAGCAGTAGCGGAGCCCGTGATCGTCGTGGTTAGGTGTGAAATTGGGGTTGAAGGCCTATATTGTTAGCATTTGTGGGATAAATTTGAGAAGGGGTACATGCATCCATGAAAGAGAATGGTCCAAAGTCAAGACTTAACCCCATGACGCTCGTATTATCAGTGTTCAAAACACCGTTCATAAAGCCGTACGCCTGCCATTTAGCTACTGTCAAGGCGTTTCTCCGGACGATCTCCCTATACATATCTTCGTATCTATTTCTGACTCTTGCCCCATGCACACCGCCCGACCCGTCTTCACCGTCTACCTGTGGCTTCTCGTTCGTTTTCAAGACTTCCTGCCGAACATAATCCGACAAAAGCCTCAGATTCCTTCTATCCCCCCTCGCTCTCAGAAGATCGAATGTTCCAATACGAATCCAACTCTCAGCAAAGCGGCATACAATCGCACAAGTCTCGATCTTCTCCCGAATAGCCTGATTACTAGGCAAAAGGGTCAAACTTAGCGCCCGTGTGCTTGGAATGCCGATCGAATATAGGTACTCCGATACAATAAACTCTCTAATACTGCTCCTTAGCACTGCCTTTCCATCTGCGAATCTAGAATACGGTGTTCGCCCCGCTCCTTTGAGTTGAAGCTCATATCGATTTTTGGTTTCTGGATTCGTAGCTTCAAAGAGTGAGATTGCTCGGCCATCGCCCAACTGACCTGCCCACTGCCCGAATTGCCAGCCGCCGTAACATTGTGCCCATGGGTACGATTTATCTTCAAAGCCGCCGTTCCCGGAGACTAATTTGAGGAATTCCGGTTTTGTAGGTTCCGTACGAGCGAGGCCGATAGAACGGAGTGCCAATGGTGATACAGCTAGAAGCTCGGGATTATCTTCCACTGGGTCGGGGCGAACATATGTATATAACGCGGCTTTTACCATGCGCGGGCCGAACTGGGAGCGGGTTGCTTCTGCGGAGGATTTGGGGGTAGGAAATTGCGGGTCGGCTAGAGGAGGATTAGTTTTAGGGATTGACGGGGAGGGTAGGAAAGTTACGCGGGAGTTTTGTGGTGAAGACATTTGATTTTGGAAGATCTCGGAGGGTCACGCCTGTTGACTCTGACAGGGACATCGCTAGGGAGCTGCGTGGGATTATCGTAGGTAAAGTAGGTCTTATGCAGCGACTGATGCCAGAGATAAGCATGAGCTTGTGGATCAAGGCTCATAGGTAGCAAGGAGGAAAGAGGAAAAGGAAGAGAAGCATTAGCTATTAGATTAAGTTACCGTATTGTGAAGGGCCCGGCAGGCGAGATATCCGGGATTGCGTAGGTATGGGCCTGGTTGTCGCCACACAGAGGCTCCGATATTTCGGAGGGTCTTCATTGTTCAACCGGAGTGGGTGTGGGGTGGTGATTTTGGGTACTACGGTATCATACCAAGACCAAGGAAAAGGGTTTAGAAGAACAGAAGAATCTCTTCGCCGTAAAAAAACTGATTGCCTTTCAATATTATTTGTATCATAAATGAAGCCTTCCATAAACACTGAGGAGAGCAGAGAGGTTCGTATGACGGCGGGCGGGGGGTATACTTTACGAGTGACTACCGGTGGTTCGGCGTCAGAGATCAAAGTGTTGGGATACAGATAATCGTAGCACTACGATAATTGTACTCGTATGATATTATGGTGATAATAATAATATTATTATCATACCATATACTCTCATGGTTGATACCCTGACTACTTGGGTCACCGTGATGTATATAGGTCTCTCTGAAGGTATCTCTTTCTTCTCTGATCATCAACACGGGCATCTAATCACTCGATAAGCACGAGAGTCTCAACTCGATCCCTACTCGCTTTGCTCGTGAAACCTTCCGGCTGGTAGAGAGAACTTAAAGGGCTCTGGGTTATCGGCGGAGCCTCGCATTATTAATGAATATAAAATATCGTACTCGAGTACTTGTGCACTAAATACTACTTTACTCAAGTTACTCGGTATGTTAGATGGTTGGCATCTATCATATCTTATCAAATCTATAGCAATCTAATCAGATCTATCAATCAAACAACCGCACACAATTATTTTCGCGAAATTTCCCCCCAATCTTTTCCCACCAACAATCTTTACAAACCACTTTCTTTTTCATCAACCCTTTCATTCTTACTTTTTTTTGAGGAAAATGCCAATGCGATTCTGAAATTAATCTTTCAATTATGCGTCTTCAAGTTCAGGTTGTCCCGAGTGGTTCTCCCGCTACAGCTCCGGCGGCTTGTTCTTTCCTCGAAATCGCGCCGCCCACGCTTACTCTAGAGGCCCTTTGTATCTCGATATCCAATCGCTTCGAGAGGCTCTATCCCCATCGACCGTACGGCTCGAACTTACCCATTTCTTGCGTTACTTTCGTCTAATTCGCTGATGGTGTTGGTGGATTTAGGCCGCTAAAGATCGACAAGATCCAGGATTCCAACGGCAATGATCTCGATTTGGGTTACCTCGTTTCGGATGTGTTCAGTGATAAGCTAGAGGATAATCTGAACTCGATTGTTCGCGTTTTACAGAAATCTACTTTGCGCGAGTCTTCAATTCCTCCCGAGTCAAGTCTACGACCTCAGGTTGCACGGAAACGAAGAAGGTTGGGCACTGTAGTGGAAGTCAGTAGTAACGCCAGTCAGGAGCAGGCTCCTTCCGCCCACTCCTCCGAGAGAGGGAGGATGAGAGAGAGGTTTCCGAAGAGGCCGCGAATAAACGACTACGTGGTCCAGGACTCAATGGACGATAGGGAGGAGGGGGAGGAGCATTGGAGGCGGAGGGCTGGTCTTGATGATAAATTTGACGTCGGGCGTGATGGTAGTGGGGTGGTTGAAGTGGCTTCAACTCAGCAAAGCGGTCAATTGAGCCCTTCGTTGGGTAACCGAACTCCTTCCCCCGAAATTGCAATCACGAGAACGGTCGAGCATCCGGGCCAAGTACCCTTCATAGAGGTGAAAGTTGAGGATAAGGAGCGAGCGGAAGAGATCCAAGAGATACACTACTCCGTGCCTTACCTTCCCCAGGAACCCGGCTCTGCGGAAACAGACCACCACTCTTCACCGATTCTACCCCCCAATCCTGCACAAATTATTGATATAGTGACCAACGGGATCAGGCGCAGCATCTATGATATACCTACCTCCTCCTCTTCAGAAGATGAACCTTCACTTCCAGTCTCTTCTCAGAGCAAGAAGGGAAGGCAGCGCAATGGCAATTCCTCCCAGTCACCCAGGTTGCGTAAGAAGAGAGCTGAGGAAGCGAGGTTGGCTGCAGAGAAAACTGAGAAGGAGCGTGCTAAAGAGCAGGCGGCTGCCCGCGATAAAGCAGTCAAAGCAGCCGAGGCACGCGAAAAGGCAGCTGAGGTAGAGAGGGAACGACTAACTAAGGAGAAGGCAGAAGACGAGAGACGGGCAAAAGAGAGAAAGGAGGCAGAGCTGCAGGAGCAAAAACGAATTGCTGCTGAGAAACTGGAGAAGCAACGTAAGGAAGAAGAACGCAAGCGTATGGAGAAAGCGGAGCATGAGGCACGTATAACGGCAGAGAAAGCGGAGGAAGAGAAACGTGAGCGGGAGCGGATCGAGAACGAGGGGCTTGCGAAGGAGAAGGCTAAACAGGACCGGTTAGCGGAGGAGAAGCGGGAGCAGGAGAGGGTTGTAAAGGAAAAGGCCAAACGAGAGAAGGCAGAACGGGAGGGACTTGAGAAGGAACGTATACAGCGAGAGAAGGAGGAAGCTTTGAATGAAAAGAAGGAGACGGCCCGGAAACAAAGGCTTGCACGCGCCGCCGAGAAAAGAGCCCAAGCAGCCAAAGAACGTGCCGAAAAGCTTGGACGGGAGAAGGCTGAGAAGCTTGAAAGAGAGAAGGCCGAAAAAGCCGAAAAGCTTGAGCGTGAGAAGGCCGAGAAAGCCGAAAAGCTTGAGCGTGAGAGGGCCGAGAAAGCCGAGAGGGTCGCTCGAGAGAAGGCCGAGAAGGCCGAAAAGCTCGAGCAGGAGAAAGCTGAGAAAGCACGGAAGCAGGCTGAATGTGAACAGGACAATCGTTTTGCAAAGGAGGCAAGAAAGCAGACAAAGGAGAAAGCTAAGGGGCTAGCACTGAACTCCTCGAGGAAAGAAACACCCTCCTCTCAGTTGCTTTCTCAGCCATCTCAGGTTCCGATGACTGACTCCGAGTCACCGGTTCCAACCCCTAATTCGACACTCAAAAGAAGCAACCTTAAGACTAAAATTCTCGAGGGTTCAAGAAAACGGTCATCAGTTTCTTTTGCGGAAGATCTAACTCAAATACCTTCGCCCACGCCCACTGGAAAAAAGGATACACCAGCGCCAGTTTTAGGATCAAAGGTCACTCCAATATTACCTCCTGGCTACACTCCAAAAAATAAACTCATCGCAGAAGCTGTTGTAATGAAGACCCCAGCAAAGCCCGCGGCGGAGGCAGAACCACCTGGAAAAAGGACAAAATTAGCCATACTCCCTCCCAAACCCACTGCAGCAAAGAAGGCCTCTCCGCAACCGAGCCCAGTACCGGTTCAAGCTCCCTCACAGGGGCGTGGGGCGGGGGAGCCAGCTCTAGAGCCAAAACCATCTCCGGAATCTGATAGCGAGTCCGAGTATAGTACCGATGAGGACTCAGGAGAGTCGGGCTCAGGGGAGTCGGACTCAGAAGAGGAAGAAGAGGCAAAACCGAGGCCAAAATCATCAGCCGTCAAGAAGAGTACAGCTCGTGTCAAAAGTGCTAAAGACGCTTCTCCACTGATGGCACTAAAACCCCTCTCCTCTCCTGCCACGAACTTTTTCAAGACACCCCCTCCCACCCAGCAGAGTTCTCAGCGCCCCCCTCGCTCAGGCCCTCGACTCTCTGGGAAATCTCCCATCATAGCACCCGCTACCCCAGCTACGGAAACTGACTCTGAAAGCAGCTCGGCGGAGGATGAGGAAATTGGCTCAGCCTCAGACTCTGACTTTGGCCCTGCTCCAAAAACTAAACCTACCACCGCCTCTGCAAAAACCAGCAAGTCCAAACCCACCACAACTACCAACCCCTCCCCCCCACAATCCTACAGATCCCTCAGCGACCTAGAAAAAATGCCCGTACCAGACGTGCACGACATACACTCCTCACAAGCGCCACTAAACCCCTCTACCCTTCCGCCACCTTCAGGCACAGTTCGCAAGACACACGACGGAGACGGCGACAGCAGCGAAGAAAGCAGCGAGAGTGGTGAGAGTAGCGATGAAGATGTGGAAGCGGCGGATAAGCAGGTAATTTATAGCGCTAAGAAGGCTGCTGCTATGCCGGCCAAGAAGGGAGGTTTTTTAGCGAATTTTTGGGGCATTATCGAGAAATAAAGAGGGGCGAGGAGGAGGGATGCGTGTGGTGTGTGGTGGAGGAGTTTTATCTATACCGTTCCTATTCTTAGCGCTGGGGAAAAGTGCCTTAATCGAATCAGCATTGACCTCTGAGTTCACTTTTTTTTTTTTATACAATATTTGGTTGTTTGTAGTTACTTTTTCTTTCGGTGTCGGTAATTTCGTTGGTATTGAGTCTTCCTCTCTTTCCCATTTTTGCTGGCTCTGGAGAGGCGGTTTGGCGAGTTTGCGGTGCCCCCGGTGGCCGGTTGGGGAGGATCTGGGGTGCCCGTATCATAGTTTGTGCGGGGAGGTTAGTTTCGTTGGTACAGTATATCATAGCCCTAGTGATTGTGTTGGTGTTGGGGCCACTTTTTATGTAGACTAATGCTGTTCTGCACGTATGAATTGTGTCTTCATGTTATCACCCCTATCTCGACAGTACAAGTATTAAGCTAAATACTCTATTCCCAATATCATAATCGGGTATATTGGGGATGCCGGAATTTTGAACAGAATTATCCTGGATGTTGGTTGCCTACTCTATATATACATATATGTTCCGATGTCCGTCCCTGGTTAGAAGTGCCCGCCAGTGAATTTGCTGCGACATCCGGGATATCCTATTACCTACCCTATTATTCCAACGAGACGGACTTCAAATCTAACTGTCCACTGGAGTACGGTAAGTGCTGTAGCCCAAGAGATCCTGCTGCATGTTGAGTTCAGGTTGAAGCTGTCAAGTGTGTTTGTGAGCGGGTTGCTGAGTAATATACCACCCTCATACAAGCCGCAATCTTCGATGCTCTTTACCATTCGCAAGGAGATAAAACCCGAGCAATTTGGCGAACCGTTTTTTGTTCCGTGCGCGGGTGGACTAGATGCTGGTAGTACGAGTATACAGTAGCGTTAAGCTGACCCAGGGAGGTGGTCACCGTATATCACTCGTCTTGGCAATCAGTTTAGGGCACGCAACAGAGGAGCGAGGCTCAGAGTCACGGTCGAAAAAACGTCCAATGCGAGTGGCTGCACTGTGCTCAAACTGGGAAATAGTAATTATTTTGTAGGAAGTGCGTGATGGGTTTACCCTCATTCCAAGGTTTGGAACATCTCTGGGCTTCTTGGGACGTGTTTCTTTTTGCAGGTGCAGGCTCCATAGCACACCCGCAGAACTGGGCGCCATGTCGCAGCAGTACGTCACTGTTGCTTCAGGAGTAGATGGATGAGCTTCCTAAGCATGGGAGGAACCGTAGCTCTTTCTCAGTAATTATCATACCCGAGCACATAGCGGGGCCAGAAGGAGCCATCCCGTGCGTTGATCTCACCCACTCACGCCGCCCTGAACTCCTTCCACGGCCTTCTCCTCGCACCAAAGTTCTCTCTCTCTTGATAGGATGTTGCGTCAACGCCAAAAGAAAAAGCTCTAGTCTGCCAGCCACCCAGACGTCATACCAATTCCACCCCAGCGACCAGACAGCGTCTCAGCGGAGAACTTAAACCCTGCTTCTGCCGGTTCTCTGGTAAAACCTGAGGCACCAGCCCCCGGATCCCAGCCTTTAAAGCTCCGGTATTTCTCCTGGCGGTGTGATACCGTGCAGTGACAGTCTTTCAGACCCATCTCCTCAACTACAAGATTTCAAGCCGATTACCACTTCTACTCTACTACTGCTACATTACAAACTCGTTCAGGATTGTTGAGTGCTTCTGCGATCATGTCGTCTCCAAAGTACAAGGAAGGTCAGAAGGTTGAATATCATCCTATCGGGGGTGAGCATTCGCCTTGACGCTGATTGAGATGAATGAATGGGTGGATGGGATAGGATGACTGTCAGAATAGGTAGATCCGGAACCTCGACTAGCACCGGAACGATCACTCGGGTCATGACCGAGCCAGACGCCGCTGGCTCCACCGGTGTCACTGTGAAGGCTTCTCCTGATGATCCCCGCTACGAGGTAGGTCCGTCTCGTTATTCGTTATTTCGTTGCGGTACACTGAACGTTGGATACTAATGTTTTTCAGATCGAGAACGACAACACGGGAAAGAGGTCGGCGGTCAAGGAGGATAATATCGAGGGAACTATTGGGTGAACGTGTTTTCGCACAGGCCTTTGTATCATTTGGAGTAAAATAAACGTGGACTGGAGTTGTATTGGCCGTGGCTGTGCCTGGTTGAGAGTGAGGGATTGTGAATTTTGACGTAGGGGGTGGTTGCTTGTGTTGGGGTTTGATGGTCGGGTACCATGGGGTGGTGCCTTGATGGGTGCGTCGCAGTGGTGCGCTACGGACCGTAAGGTGGTGGCAGCAACTGGCCAATTTCGTCATCTGGGGTGATAATTGTAGCGCTAACTCTAATTCGATAACCCGAGCAGGTATCGCATGGGTTTAGTTGACACATAGACTTGTAGTAGGGCTGCTAGTCTATTGGAATAGTAGACGGAATAAATCCGGTTTGGTAATGCGCTGTAATATGCGCTCTCACCCTAAATTATAGGTGCGACTTGCGGTCAGGTACCGGGCTTGATCGAATGGATGAGCCTTTCCGATGTGCAGCAAGAGGAATCAATGGCTGTTTGATCATGACGGCGGTGAACACAGGCTAGCCCCTCCGGTCAAGGGCTTGAGTTTATCAACACAGGGCACCATATACTCAAAGAGAGGGAGGACATGATCAGGCATTGGCATAATATGTAAGCCGAGGAGATATTATGTTGAACGCCGAGTGATCAGTTGTGGGTACAGCAGTTCATTATCTCTCTCCGACACAATCTTATAGCACTGTATCTACTCCTGGGGTCAATACCCCCACATGGAGAGCTGCATGTTGCAGGATCACTGTGGCTCAAAGTAGGCCTCGGAAGGGATTCGGTAGTAGGGAAAAGGTGTGATTATTCCATAAATTTAGTGCCGGACACCACTTCCAGTCGGCATAAACTCGTGCACTTATGTAAATTATTATCTAGCGACTAGGCAAGCAACATTTGATGGGTAAAAGTGGCCGCCTTCACTACTCGTACACAAGCCGAGACAGGTGTACCCGAGCACAATGGTTATCTGGTTATTTGACCCGGGCACCCTTAACGTATAGCTGAATCACTTTGTATATACTGAATTTTGCTCGAGTTCTCAGCGACAAAATCAAACTCCCGAATCTAGCCCAAAGAAGGGCAGATATAACACAATGCGATATCCGGAATGTCGCGTGCACTTTTGTATTTTGCCTTTCTACTGTTGGGCGCCTATTGAGATGGACGGATTTCTACTCGTTTTTGGTGTGGTTTACCTTATTCACTTCCCTGCCGACCGGCTTCCCGGCTCAATACGTTATTGGGTGAGCCAGATGGAGTGTTTCCGTCCCAAGTGGGCGGAATGAGGTTCCCTCATTCCGCGTCAGCTTGGGGATTTTGGTTGTGCTTATATACTGTAATAATATAATAATTTATATAGTCGTGCTATTATTTGAGTATTGTTCGATGATCGTTGTCACCCTCAGTGCGAGTAGCTTGAATTCGTTGACCAACTCGTACTCCTGACACATGTTCTCTGGGATGTTCTGCGCGGCGTGTCAGTGGAGCCGGGGGTCGACCCCCGAAAACACCATCTCTGCACTCCTAGGAGGTCTCTCGAATTTGGGGAGGCCCAAAGGCTTAAAAGAGGGGGTCCTCCGTTTTTTGGAAGAAGCGGATGTCTACCAAGCTAAGGCTCTCAAGACGGCAAAAGGTCATCCGGTTTCTTTGGGCAAGGGCTAGCTTAACAATGCACGGATTGAAGCCGAAGAATGTTCCGGGTCTCTGGGGGGGGATCTATAATCACCGCTCCTTTACAGGTGCCAGAATAGCGGATATGCACTTTGTGCGAAAGCTCTCAAGGCCCCCTCGTAGGATCCACACCATTCATCACGTCAAAAGTCACCACAAACGCCACGTGGACCAAGAACACTATGCGGTTCGAAGATGAGAGTTTCCATTTCTTGGCGATCAGCCGGGGATTGGTTGGTACTGCTGAGTTTGGTGTCAGCTCTCGATTGGAGGTTATGAAGGATGGGAGTTGGGATGAATGTGGATGTAGGGTTTGTGTTACATCATGGATAAGTGGTTGCTGGGTTGTGGTAGGTGGTGGTTTTACCACTATGTATCGTGCAGCAATCAATGTTTTTTCTAGGAGTCTTCTAGAAGTGGGCGTTACTGGTGTGTCTGGAGGGTTGGAATTGGAGTGCTATGCTCTTAAAATTCTGGATCAACTCAGCCTGATAATTCCCGAAGCTCGCTCGGCGAACATCTCGGCACGCCCAGAGATCAACCGGGATCGCAAAAACCCTAAATCGATTGGGGCCTGCAGGCGACCAAGTCGGGCGTGTGTTACAAAAAACTTCTCTGACGGAGCGACCTGTTAACCTATTCCCATACCATGAGAAACGGCCAACTATCACTAATTACAAACAGCGGACATCATTCTCCCCCCCACACCCGAAATAAAAGACGGCGCTCCAGCACACAAACCTTCAACAGGAGGCGTTCAAACGGAAAGGAAAAAAACAAACAAACGATAGGAAATATCAAAATACTCCCACCGCTTTAGCTCCCGCCCCGTTGCCGGGAGCCCCTAAGAATGCCCCGCTCTGCCGTATCTACTTCCTCCATCGATCCTGAGGTCTCGCTGTCACTGCTTGTCTCTCTGATTGTCGCGGGTGTTTTCGTCGTCTACAACTTTCTTTATGAACTGGTTGGGCTCCCACCGCTCTGGGAGCTGATCTTCGTAATGATTCCCGGGCTATTACTAGGTCCTAGGGCTCGTGAAACGCTAGAAAACGCCTTTGGGATCTCAACGGATGGTGGTTTGGGAATTGTGGCTCGTGTTCGGAATCGTGCTGCTAGCCTCGTGGGTGGGCAGCTGGTCCCTGCGGGATACTCTCCAGATGGGGAGGGTTTGATCGGGGGATTGTGGAATTCCGGGAACACCTGTTACCAGAACTCGGTTTTGCAGGTATGGGGTTCCGGTGTTTTCTCGGGCGCGGATGGTTTGGGCTCTTTCTTGTTGGTCTAATGAACAATGTACCAGGCTATGGCTTCACTCTCGCATCTCAAGCCACATCTCGCGTCGCTCTCGCTCTCGGAACTGGAGGATGGACTGACGCCATCTGGGGCTCTAATCTCGCTGATCACCGACCTCAATACGCTTACCTCTGGTCCCCGGGCGTCCACACCTTCGCCGATTATCGTACGGGGGACGGATAATTCCGGATGGGTTTACAACGAACAGCAGGATGCGCAGGAGTTTTTTCAGAAGCTTACGGGGTCTTTGGAGAAGGAAGTTTCGAGGTTTTTGAACCGGCGCAAGGAAAGTGCGACGAGAGGGTTGGAAAGTGTACGGGAGTTGGAGGAAGTCGACGATGAGAAGAAAGCGCTAGTTTCAGATGCTAACTCGGATGTCGCGATTGCGAAGGATTTGCGAAGTCCTTTTGAGGGGTTGTTTGCTCAGAGAGTGGGCTGTCTGCAGTGTGGATATGTGGAGGCTATAAGTTTGCAGCCATTTACTAGTTTGTCGCTATCTCTCCCGTCTCAGGTAGGTGTTCCTGCAGCTCTCGCGCCTGAGCCTCACTAAATTATCGCGCAAGTGGAGCTGTTCTCTAGAAGAGTGTCTATCAGAGTTCACAGCAATAGAGAAAATCCACGAAGTAGATTGCGACAAATGCACCCTTTTATCCCTTTGCAACAGACTCAAACACTTCCTTGAGCCACCTGTCGAATCCCAAGCCTCATCTGCAACCCTCCAAGAATCAACCCGGGTTGAAATGCAGCAACGTCTCACTGCTCTTGTGCAAGCAATAGAGGAAGACAACTTTTCCCCGAATGTGCCCGGAGTAAAGATCTCTCGAAAGCAGAAGGTCTCATCGACAAAGACGAAACAAACCATGATTGCTCGCCCCCCTCCAATACTAGTTCTACACTTGAATAGGAGCCAATATGACATAATGACAGGCCTGACTGGCAAGAACCACGCTGCAGTATCATTCCCCGCACGCCTCGACCTAGGTAAGTCCGGAGCGGTCACACGACATGATACTGCAGACGGAAGCTGGGGCCTAACCGTAGATCCGGCACTGCCCATGTCCGGGCGTGTACCCAGATGGGTGGAAAAACCCATAGTAAGCCAACAGGATTCTGAGAACACCAACAAGAAGATACAACAAAGAGACTTTGTCCGGGAGAACTGCCCTGAGGGAGTTCTCTACGAACTAAAGAGTGTAGTGGTGCATCACGGTGGCCACCACAACGGGCACTACACCTGCTACCGAAAACTCTACAACACCTGGTTCAAAACTAGTGATCACGAGGTCTAGTGCGTAACCCTAACCCTGCTAATATTTCTCTGTAATAGGGGCACTCACATCCGTACAGTGTCGTCGAAGAAAGCACCGTCCTCAACATTGGGAAAGTATTCATGTTATTTTACGAGCGTGTGAATGATTTCCGTGGGAACGGGAGTGCAAAGTTTGGATATAACTCCTTGGTGAATGGCAAACTTGGTGCAATGCTTGCTGCCAACAGCTGCAGTAACGAACCAGACTACGGCATCGACGAAGATGAGCAGCACCCAAATCCCAACGGCTCTACTATACCTCCCGGGCAGGACTTCCTCTCCAGGAGTACAATTTCCTCATCTACATACAGTCCTGGGGCCACACCCCCCGAAAGTCTAGAAACACCCCCGGAGTCACCTATAGAGGCTAGCGAAGATGCACACACACTCGTGGAAACATACCTTGCTGCGCTGAAAACATATACTTCACTCTGTGGCACACTAACATCAACTCCTTTCGCCGGCCAAGCAGCATTATCACAGGTGGAAACGGACGAGTCAATCGTCGAAAGCCCTACGACGGCGGAAAATGGTGTGGGGGTTGACCTGGATTCGGGTTTCCAGATCCACACTTTCTCACCACCGACGGTGACGGAGCTAACGACCAATGGCGTGCGCAAACGAAAAGGTAAAGGCAAGAAAGTCCTCGCCGATGGGTCTGCCACCTCCACTCTATCAACGCCAATGGAAAAAGCGCAGGAAGAGTTCACTCCCGGTACCACCCCGCCCTTTCCTATCATTTGAATTTGTTCTTCTAACTAACAAGAATAGCAACAACAAGCCCTCCGGCCATATCTTCCGCTTTGCAAACCCTACAGTCCCTCGAGACACGTATAGCTTCAGATTCAGAAGCCTCGTCGCTGCTGAAAGGAAGGTATAAACAGCAGGCTCGGGAGATTGTAGCCTAATATCTTTCTTCCCCTGATCTTTTCTCTTTATAATGGCCTGTTTTTTTGGTGGTTAGTTTTTTTTCTCTTACTAATCATATTTGTCACTTGGGTTTGTGCGGGCGCATTGGGGCGATGTTCTAGAGTCTTTTTTTCTTTCCATTTCTCTTAATATTCTTTTTGTGATACTGTAAAGTGGAGTAGAGATTTTATGCCTGTAATTTATTCTCATGGGGTAGGATAGTGAGTTGTGGTAGGAGAGGGATGGGAATGGAGAGATAGAGATGTGGTAATGGGTTAACATGTAGAAGGGGTAAGGGGAAATGAGTTTGGCGTTGTAAATTTAGGGATATGTTGAGTTTGGCGCGGCAGAGGGGGATTTAAATGGGATTCTGACTATTAGTTTAGTTACTGATCGATCGTATGGAGTACAGTACTCTCCTTCGTCTCTTATGATCCAGTGCAGCGTCTCGGAAATATTCAACGTACCCGTGTGCCCTCAATAATTAAGACTACAGTATGTATTTATTATCAAAGACACGTCTCCGAAGTAATTACTTCTTATCCCTTCGTTTGATGCCGAATTTCAGCGCTTTTTAGCGTTGCAGTAGCAAAAGCTAGTCGGTAATCAGTAAGTGGATCTGGCCCAAGCTAGAAAGCAAAGAGGACAATTGTGGGCTGCCACGGAGGCCCACTAGAGCTGTAAGAGAGTTTCAAACGCAATTAGGGATTGGAGGAGAAATGTTAAAGTGGGCCATGGTGGCCCACCCTAGCTGCAGTCTTTAGACAGGTGGATGCAGGTGCCCGATAGCTCGAGGTACCATGCTAAAGTAGGGGACATGTAGAAGAGGGTATGAAGATGTGGGAGAAAGGAGCTCAGAGTATGCCAATCGGTAGTGAAAGGATAAAGGCAAGGTGTGTGCCATACAAACTTAGATTACGATCAGCGAATTTAAGAGGCTATTGATTAATCTGTAAATATAACCGAGTCAAGTCAATTCTAGGGCGTATCCACGTCAGGATTAGGGGAGGGCTACATAGAAATAGGATTGTATGTGGGTTATATAAGAAGCCAGCCCCCCACAGGGTACATCATAAAGGTTCCCCC
>QLOI01000320.1:0-14497 GCA_003313605.1 Tuber umbilicatum | reverse complement strand
GTAAGTTTCTTTCTCAGCGCCAGGGACCGCCTGCTGATCGAGTACTAGCAAGGTGAGCCATGGCGGCTTACTTAGAGATTAAGGTATAAGAATGAAAGCATTTTAGGGAGTAGCAGAGAGGTGATAGGGATTCTGGATGGAGAACCGGGGACAAGGAGGGGTAAGGGAGGTACCCGGAAGCTTGGGAGCACAGATTTTTCGGGGTGTAGCTATCAGCATGCAAGAAAGTAGACCACCTTGGCACACTTGCCTGCAGCCTGGGGATTTACTTCTGGTTTGAGGAAATATCTGTGAGTACTGGTTTAATGCATATCGCCAACGGAGAGGCAAATCAGCTAAAAAAGAGCTAGTAATAATCAATTGTCAGGAAAGGGGTTGAGGGCGTACTAGTATATCACTTCAGTGCGATAGTTAGTCCTTGTCCCGGCCTTGGTGTTGCCTTGGGGTAGGTGGGATCGGGGCATCTGTGAGCCGAGTGGGGATGGGTGTTGGCGAGGAGTGGGCATGTGGAACGATCGGCCTTGCATACCGGAGCGGCTGGGTCTTTTGTAGCGACTTGGCTTGATTCCCCACGCGCGAGCCCCTACGACTCCCAACACTGACATTTGTGTTCATGCTATCTCACTCGGCGACCTGGCGAATTAGGACACCCGCCGTACGATACGGCATACAATGTTTGTGACGTCGGACTTTAAAGTCAGGAGAGATGCCCTGAACGGGATTGCCGTATGTCTGTCAAGCTGCGAGTAGAACCGCTACTGGGTGTGGTGAAATTACGATCCATATCAACGACGAATCTACAGTTATGCTACGTACATAAACCCTCATCTGTATGGTGTTGCGAGGATTAGATCCCACGACTGCCGGCGGGGAGATGTCTTCATGGCCCATGTCTCCACTTTTGGTAGACGGTTTACGTCCCAGCATTCCTATCCGAGAATGCCTCTCTTTGTCTCGCCGGACCAAATTTTGACCCCAACTTGAAGTAGATGGCTCAGACAGAGCAATTAGGTCACCTCGTGTTTTCCTGTCCGCCATAGAGGGCGACTCGTCAACAGATTCCCGTTACCCTATGGTGGGTGAGTGGAGGGGAATCCGCTTGTTCTACCAGCAAAACCACAAGAAAACGGTAGAACAGAACAAAACGAACACGAGAGATTCGAGTCCTTAGTATTAACCCCTCATGGATCCCCACCGAATTATACGCTCCGCAAGCCGAGAATCTGGTATCAATATTTACTACTCACGCCATTGATGGGCCGGTGGACCTCCCACTGTGGAATCACTTGCAGGAGAAAGGCTTGGGAATTCTGTCCAAGAGCATGGGATTTATATAGCAGCTCGTATGATGGGAAGGTATTTATTTCGAAAATTTATGATTTCGAAAGTTCGCACAAGCACCGAGATTGCAACTATTCTTCCCAAATCATGACATGCTCGCCGCGATAGCCGAGTGTTTCGCTGAGCGAAAAGTGGCTGTGATCGAATAGTTTCCGGTGGTGTCGTGAATTTACGGAAAATATCATTCTTAGCAGAGAATGCTCGACAAAGGATCAGATGTCACGAACCATATATGTATACATCTACCCTCTATCCGTCCGAGCCCCCCAGTCATTTATTAGACTACTCAACTTAAACTCTCCTAAAATTCAAAATATATAGAATGTAGTCCCAAATTTCTTGCTTCCAACCGGAAAGCCTCCCCTATGAGTTTTATTCTTCACCGCAAGCCCCCAGTGAGAATATCGAAAAGTCGGACTAGAGTAACAAATATTTGGCATCTGTATCCCTTAAATCCCGACAGAATCAGAAAGGAAACCAGTGCAGTAGACTCTCCATACAAGAAACCTCCACACGGACAAACGTCCCACCAATCAACCGGAATTTTCACTCCCGAGCCCTTTTTGACACCGAGGATCAAATGTGTCTGCAAAGGCATCCGATACTAAAGCCGAGGTTTCCTGGTCGGAGGCTAAGGGGTGGCTTGGCTCGCCGCCGATTGAGTAGTTCACCATCTCAAAATACGTTCTGAGCCCAAAACGCATTTGAGACGGTATCAGCGTCCGGCACGTCGTCGTTTTGAAAACTCTTTCTGAGGAAAACACAAAATGCTCTTGGGGGAAATGTTCTAAAGGGCATTTATGGGATCATGCCAAAAGGAGCTAATGGCGTGTCGAAGGACATGTTGAGACAATGGTTGGTGATTTGCAAAACGCGCTTTTCAATTTCCAATTGCCAGACCGTTTGTGGTCGGTCGGTCAGTCGGTTGCAGGCCGTGTTTTGCAATTTTTTGCAAACGCCCTTTCGTAAGAGTGTTTTGAGATGAGAAAATGCTTGATCGACAGTGAGCCAAACGGCCCCTAAATGTTCTCGAGAGAGTTTTGAAGAGTCGGCCTCTCTAGCGGAACCAGACTCAAATGTAAAGCCCAATGTGCTGTGCTCGTAATAGCAGGCAAGAAACACCCTTACCGCCAAACCGGCAAACAGGAAGACCTCACAGCCCGCTCACAGCCAGTGCCCACCGTACCACACGCAAACCCTCCTACCTCAATGGGAGGATTGTTATCTACCCAGTTGTATTCCCCATCCCTGGTTAGTAAAACATGCTACTCGGAATGTAGCTAAAATCATGGAAAAGAGTGCCAACCAAAATATTAGTCAACTCGGGTCGAGCAAGGCATCGTGTAAATGCTCTTGGGGGATGCATATAAACTGGGACAGATTAAAGGTTCCTATAATACGAGGGCTGGTGATAGCTCTCAGGTATCCGTTGACCATTCTCGTAAGGTAACGGGAGAGATCCCTTCAAACAAACAACTCCGGGATGGGGAACCCCCGCACGTGCAACATCCGCGACCGGCTTGTGGTACGAGAGCAGGTTTGGTTGCGTCTCGTACGCGCAAGTCGTGCGTAACCATGGAGTCCGCAACTCGTTTAGGCGGGAGCGAGTGATGTCCCATGTTTTCACGTGGGAAATGGCGTACTGGGTTCCTAGGTTCAACGCTTATCCCGCGGAATAACGTTTTTGAACCCCGTGGGATGCTGGATATGATATTATGGTGGCGGCATCCACCGGTAAGGCGTCTCTTGATACGGATGTCTACAGCCTTGCCTTAATTTGGCTGTTAAAGTAATGTGAGTTTGTGCAATGCTTGAAAAAGCCTACTGGATGGAATGGGACACAAATAACATATAGATGATATATGAAATTCTCGATGAAACAAAAAAATCCCTGGATGTAACTTTGGAAAGATAGGACAGAACCTCTTCTCGATCTAAAAAAAACGCTACCGGTACTGGGTACGTCAAACAGCTCGCGGCAATTCCAAACATTGCAATCATACAATATATCCTTGCCCGTAGGCTCCCAGTCTGGAGTGGAATAACCAAGAAAGAGTGGGAGAGGGAGGGAGGAAAAACATATTATGCATAGAAACTTGGAGTCTTACCCCCGTTGGCATCTATCTGCTCGTAGGAGGGGAAACACAAGACAAAACAAAGGGATTCGCAGAGAAAAAGGGAGCCATACGGAGAAAGGGAAGTAACCCACGGAAGATACCCTCTGGCGTGTGCCCCCGCTCCAATTACAACGGTTCAAAGGTAGTAAATTGGTACATGAGGCCGGAAACCGATTTTCGCGGAGCGCATATGGATACTATTTCCCACTGGATGGTAGGGATGGTGGAGGTGAGCATATTGATGTGATGATAATTGTGTGTAAAAGTTCGATATAGTCATCAATGAGGACGGCAAGTATTCCCAAGGATATTAGGATGAAGGTAAACGTTTATGCTTAGGGCGATGCAAAGGCAGCCGGACCGCTCTACGGCATTTTAGTGATCTTGAAAGTTTCAGGATGGCAGTGCCAGGGGCAGTGTCGGATGTAGTGGTAGGTGCGAGAACGGATGCTGAGGGTGCTTCGGATAGGTTCGACAGAGGATCGTCGGGGCGGGAGAGATTGACTTCCGTGATCTTGTGTCATGAATCTCTTCTCATTATGATACCGGATCCAATCCTGCTCCTCTTGAGTACTCGCAGCAAGGACGGATATTCGTTGTATTACACCATTATTTCGCGATGTTTTGTGACTGAAAGGCCTTGGTACTGATGGCAACCTCACCACACCAATATGACCAGACCCGGCAGCGAGTGAGAGTGGTGTCCGGTCATCCTCACACGGCGGATCGGGATTGACATCCCCCTGTTCCAGGAGCATCTCCGTTGCTTTCTCACGACCCCGACTCGCCAGCGTGTTAGAGCGGCATCCGGCCACCTACATCCGGCGGATCTAGATTGATATCCTCTAGTTCCAGAAGCAGCTTCACTACGCTATCATGTCTAGCTTTTCACAGCAGGTGCGAGCGCACAATTCCGGCATTTGGTAGCCCATATCAACGGAACTACATCGTTAGAACAGCCCCTAGGTCCTATATTTTCATGTCCATCATAGCAACCGCTATTTCGGCAACCCATCTATGCGATGCAACGTAGCCCAGAAAGTCGCCGAAGATCAGGATGTTCGGTAGTATGGTAGCGGTTCCTGTAGGGCAAGGGGTGAAGACACTGCTCACGCAGGAGGATATCAGCCGATATGTGGTCCGCACCTCGCTGAAGAAGCCGTAATGCAAAGTATTTCGCACCTTCCACCATTTCCCAAACATAGGATCCCGGATGACATGAGGCATAGTGGAGAAACAGCAATGTCGATGGGGTAGTATCGAGAGCGGTTGAGAGCTCACAAACAGACTGGAAGTTTAGATAGGCGAGGAATATTTTAGCTATCATCGAGTGAGGTGGGATGAACAAGGTGGGATGCGCTGCAAGATACTCTTGAACGAAATGTATGAGACGGACTGCTGATACTTTCTCATCAATCGCAACAGGTCCTAGAGTGCAGCTCAACAAGATCCTTATCGACGGGACATTATAGACATTAGGGTTTATAGTTCCCACTTCCACTACCAACTCTTCCGCATTCGACGGCCGTTCGGAACACAAAATCCACACCAGTGCATCCATTCCAAGCTTCATTTTGTTTCCCTTCTGCTCTCTAATGCGACTCGATGTTGTGCTGTATGCATCATCGTCCTCTGAAGCGTATATCTTCACCGATGCCGTCGCATCCTCCGGAATTTCATTCATAATGAGAGGAAGGAGAACAAATCTAGAGACCATTGTTAGCTAATAACCTCGAATCCACTATCTCCGAGTATTGCATACACCCCGGGGGTCCTGTCCGGAGTAATCCTGAGAATATCGGCTTCCAATTCCGTATCTATTGCATCTAGCTCTGAGTTCTCACTCAACATCATAGTAGGATATCCCCCAATATTCTCCTTGGTGGGCTTTGTGGGGGTTAGATCGGGATATCCCGGGAAATATTCTCCACTTCCTCTCGAATGTATAGTCTCACGGGAATGGACAGCCGAGCGTCCGGGAATTCCTGGACAATGTTTCGTAAAGAGTCCCAAAGCTCACATCGATGTTCTGTGGGAAACCCATCTAAAGCGTCAGCGAGGATAAATCCTCGTCGCAAAGATGAGAGACTTGACGAACATCGCGCGGATGGCTCTACCGGTATTTGAGTATGGAAGTCGCAGTACGAGTACACACAAGCGACGACCACATTTGTCTTCATTAATCGCACCGCATAGCGTATCTACTACAAGGGAGTTAATGATTACTCGCTTAGCTTTGCACGCTACCAGTATCTCAACAGAACTACTTTGACACACCTCATTTATATCTCTCCCATCCCTAGATCCCTACAAACAGAAATAACACAGGATCGACAACATAGCCCTCGCTTGTATGCCATTTCCCAAACTCGGTCGAAGAAGAGGCCAGTCCCCTACGGTACTCCACCTGGGACACCCGGCCCTCACTCACAACTTGGTGCCTTTCCCGGGGTGCCAAGGGAGACGACCATTTCATAACCCGGCGCTTCTCGTTCACACCGATATTGGTATCTCGCAGTTGTTCCACACACTCTTATAACTGCCCATCACATTACCAACGTTTCTGTTTATAGCAATAGCCGGGTTCCTATATGTTGCAGAACCCATGTCATCCCGACCGTCGTTCTTGTTGTTGTTGTTATTACTGTTGTTGTTGTTGGTGATGATGGTGACCGCTGTTGGTGGTGGGTGGAAAGGGGGTAACGAGAGAGCGAAAGGGATCTTTCTGGACGGGTTTGGGCGAAGGCGGGAGAAGCTGAAAAATCGAACCTTTACTTGTATCCGTACTCGTATCATACAAGCAAGCACACCGGTGCGGTACTCAAGTCGCGAGATTGAGGTTGCTTTTTTCTTGGTGCCGTTGCCACCAAAAAAAAACACACCTCCGGCGACTTGAGTGAAGTGCAGCACGATACAGGATGCCACATCCAATCATTTCTTCGCCAAGATGGAAACGGAGGCACAGTCAAAATAGGAGAGTTGTGCTCACCACCCCTTCTGACAAGTGGTGATTATACGGTACCTCTCCCGTGCTATGAAGCGGCAAGCCCGACACTGCACTGACTACCTCTGAACTACGAAACTATCTCGCAAACCACCCCCAGAGCCGGTACTACCGTAGTTCATTTTTTTCTAGTTCTCAGTTCACGAACTGCTCGTACGGATTCCCTGTTTGGATCGCGCTGGACGCGTTGTGAGACTCCATGTTGGTCTCGACAAAGATATCTCGGGGAACCTAGAATCCGGGGAAGCCCTGGCGGTTATCCTTGACACACAACGAATGTTCCGGATGGTTCACTTTATGCCACCACTTAATGACAAGCAACCTTAATTCTATACTTGACGGTAAGGCTGCTTATCAAAGAGGATTTTGATTTCGTCAACCCAAAACGGGGTTCAAGATGGTTGCAGGTCGCGAGGTTGAAGCGGGGAACAACCTATCTGTCGACAAGGTTGTAAACTGCTCTTGCATATCGTGGCGGGCGTTTAAAATCTACAATTACTGTACCCCTGGTGCTTGGACAGCGCTTGAACAGTGCTGTACTGTACCCGTACCTGCAGCAAAAAATCCTGACCCGCCTCCAGTCACGCGGTGCCCTGAAGGTGGGTCAGCCCAGCCTCGTCCAAGGTCACGTACCTCCCCACCCCGCCCAACGACCAACCATCATAGATTCATAGGACAAAACCTACGCGCTTCTTCGTTAGTGCAGCCCCCGGTAGAAGCAAGCGGGAAACGGGGATCGGGCTTCTGGAGTTTTTTGTCGGAGCGTTCCGTGTGCTCGAGCCAATTGAACAACCGTGCTTCTGACTTTTAATTTTCACGTTTCCCGATCTTTACGATCAGAGGTTGTAGCCTCAATAATCAGTGACGCCAGGGCGTCTGCAGTCCTCCAGACCGTCTCCCCCCGTCAGCTAGCCTACCTAGAGGGTACTGCAGCTAAAGGGCGATCTTCCAGAACGCTAGAGAGAAAACAGTGCTCAAGGCGCGTGCTTAGGGGTTGGGAATCATTTACCGCAGTCTGCCGTATCTGTCATATGCGTATAGGAGAATCGCATAGCAAATGGAGACTTTGCGAGTGACCTGCTTGCAAGCCAATTCTGCAAAGAGAGGATATCGAAGATGTTGGGCAATTTGATTAACTTTTTTTTTTTCCATTTGGGTCACCAGAGCCCCCGGCCAAGGCTTCGCTAACTTGTGAGCACTAAAGAGTAAGGTGGGTGTCAATCGCAGAAGCACAAGTACAAGTACCTACTCCACTCGTAATGGAATACTTTTCCAGAAGGGCACTCTTATCTCACCCTGGACCTCATACAACAAGCTCCACCCCATACCAACTACCGTACCAATATGCGTTTCGTCAGGGATCTCGCGAGGGTCGGATATATGACCTACTCGAGTGCCGGGGTAGGGACCCATTAACCGGAACTGATAGGGATATATTTCGCTGGTTAACCTCAAATAACCGTTCCATAACTTCCCACCAGGTTTTAGTACAAGTACTTGGGTGAAACTGTATTTGGTGCCCGGTAACACAAGCCCTCACTCATCCAGCTTGTTGCTCAAGTAATCGCTACTTCTCCTTCCGGAAATGTCCCGACCTTTTGCCATCGCCAAAAAAAAAAAAGCCTCACTAGTCATCACTCGAACTTCCTAATTCAATCCAGCCCACAAGCACGGCGCCCCTCAAGTACCGTACGTGTACGTGAACATTTGGGCCCGAATTCAGAGCGAGCACTCTGATGTGCACAGACAACCTACCATACAAATTCTCGATCCCTGTGTTCAAGTACTTTTTGATGAGCACAGTACGGTACTTGTGCATAATACCGGGAACTGCCACAGCGCTGACAGAGGCGGCCCGACTTCCGCCAACCCCCCCAGTACACAGGCCGAGCCTGAGGACACGCCCAGGGAGACCACACTGCTTAGGGGCATGTCCAGAGAACCAGGATTGTACACGTACTTGTGCTAGTACCAGTAAGACCGCCCCGCACCCCCACGTGGAGACAGCTTCGGCATGCGGACCTTCAAGTATGCTGCCGTACGCTCTTCGCCTCTCCGATACCGGTAAGGCACTCCCACCAAGCACGGGTGGACGCCGTGACCTGCCTCTCCAAAGTTATAATATTTACAAATCCTGGCGGCAAGGGCCAACGTGCATTTTCAATCGCTCCGCATATACAACTGGGGCGGGTGCTCACGGCCTGAATCATTGGAGTGCTAAAAGTAGAAAACACCCTCCGAGCTGGGGTCCGATCCGGGATGGACATTGGAAGGGCTGGGCGGAGTGATACGATAAGACTCATACCGGTTTGAACTATGATACATGATATTATTTAGACAGAAATTTCTAGATCCCGCCGGGAGATCTTTTTCGGAACATTTTCCGATTATCCTAATATGTGAAAATTGAATATGATAAATTGAAAGGGGTGGAGATGAAAAACACAGGTATGAAATTCGATCAACTCGGGGAAAGAAAGGAAGAACATATGAGATGGTGCTCGCAAACGAGTTCATGAGAGCTTATAACGAGTAGCAATAGTGGTTCAAATGATACAATTGAAGTAGCAACCTCTGTAGACTAATTCATTGCGTCACATGAGCCATCCCCCCTAGCAACAGTGCCTGTAATCTTTATAATTAGTAGAAAAATTTAACCCTATTTAAAAATATAGTAACAAGAAAGAAAAAATCCCCTCTTCGCCAACCAGGACAAATGGAAATAGAAATGAGACACCCCAAAAAATCTTTCGGCGGGGGAATGGCGCAAGGAAGGAGGTACAATTGGCACCGAACACAGTTCCTGGCAGCCGATCTCTACTTCTCCTTTTTGGTTTCTTCGCCGTTGCTGAGGCCATGAACCTCCTTGAATTCCTCAACGATACCGCGGTAGTCTTCCGGGGTGTATGGCTCGAAAAAGTCCGAGATAGCATCAGGCTTTCTTTGCGTCTTGACACCGATGTCTTCGAGGAGTTTATCGACAATCTATGCACAAATTAGCACATGTTCAAATAGAATTATGATTTGGGGTAGTTACAGGGAGGAATTCGTAAAACTGATAGGTGAACTTATGGCCCAAGTTCAGGTAGCGTCTTCTAGCAAAAGCATTGGAAACAGCAACCTCATGCTCCATTTCCGCGAACCCCTTTCCCGGATGAATACGTCCAGTCATCCAAGCGACGGCCCACAATGCCATAGCCTCAGACATTATGCAAGTGGAGTACGTCTTAACCGTGCCGACAAAAACGAGTGACCGATCCGGCTTCTCTCCGGACAAGAGCGGCAAAGGGACCATATCGCGCCAAAGCCTGTACGGGGTATACCCTACCGGGAGTTTCTTGTGTGGCGGGGGCTTTCCAAGACGCGGGAATCGCTCGACTACCTCCTTATCCCCGACCTCTTCGAGATGATCCCACTTCGCTCTGATATCGGGGGGACACTGCTTGACGGGGGTCGGAAGTCCGAGGCTTGCGCCGTCTTCGAGGGAGAAGGCTGATTGGATCACATCGTAGCCGGTAGCATAGATAACGGCATCAGCGCGGTGAGAGGAGCCATCATCCAAGTGGACTTGGTCGCCTTCGAGCTTCTCGATGGTGTTGCGGTGGACGGTGATTTGGCAGCCGCAGTGAATCCAGTCGACGATCTCTGGCTGGGTTAGGACTGCGGGCCCGACATTGATCCAGTAGGCGCTATTTGGAATATCAGTACTTGAATACGTTGAGCTGGATTCCATTTATATTGTGCTTACCCATGGTCGACAATATTCGGTGTTAGCTTAGCCATGTTCTCGCTCTTGCCGTATTCCACGTTACTTTGCATTGAATTTGTGGCGCGTCCCCAATATCTCCAGTGGAGCCATTGCCCTAAGAAGTTCTTCCCACTGTGTAATGCCCAGTGCCACCAACCTTTCGTGTGAAGGCTGGGGTGTAATTTGGAAGAGAATCTAGAGGTGGCAAAGTCATCGAGAACTTTCCCATTGGCAACTCCGGTAAGCAGCGGAGGAACACCTCCGCCTCCCTTCCTAATGACCCAGTTGACATGTTTTCCGTTCGTAACACAACTGTATATGGCATCGATTGCGGACTTGCCGCCACCGTATACAGTGACGTTCTTGACAGCGGAAGATGTGATGTAGTCGTATTGTGCGCCCAGATCCCTTGAGTGGAAAATCTTGGGAGTGGGTTTCTCGCTAGGGATATTAGGCATGACGGGTTTCGATGTTAACCCGGTCGCAACAATAAGTCTGTCGCAAGTCATGAGTTCTGAGTCGTCGTTGATCCAGACGTCCCATCTCTTGCCGTCCTCGTGACGCACGATCCTGGAAACGGAAGTTTTGAACCTGATGCGTTGCTTGATACCGAATTCTTCGGCATATTCGTTCATGTATGCGTGGATTTTGACGGCCGGTACGAATGAGTTTCTATCCGCGCCCCCGATTTCGATATTACGGTCTGAATATTCGTATCTACCGTATCGCTGTTGGGCGAGAAGGCTTGGGTAAACACGTGATCGACTCCATGTGCCTCCGATTGTCTCGTCGGCCTCCAAGACTGTCAAGTCGACATTCGGCTCGACTTGAAGATATCTAGATGAAAGGTCAACCCGTAATTTCCTAGAGGAAAATGTACATGCTGGAAGGGAGGAATCATACGTTTTTGCGGCAACCAGCCCAAACCATCCGGCACCAATGACAATCACTTTTGTAGACATTGCACAAGAAACATAAGCGCGCCAAGGTGAAATGAGCCTCCAAGGATGAATATCGGAAAGTTTCGGTGATTGAATGGACGTCTTTCCAGCGTCCATGCCCGGTATAAATACGCTACTAAGGCTCCCCCCGGGACCTCGAGGGCCGGCCCCCGCCCCCCCTAGAGGCCGCTCCTGTAGGTCCTTTGCAAGGACTTCACCTCCCCCATTCATTCCTTACGTTCTACCAACATCACCAGGATAGCCGGGGTATACGGCGGGTAAGACGGACCACGAGGACAGTTTGTTGAGAGCGTAAGGCAACGGTGGGCCATATAACAGAAGGTGAAACTCGCTAAAGGCTGGGTAACAAGTAACATAGGGTCACAGAATGATAACGATCAACACTTTCTCGTCCCCGCCCGTAAAGTACCGGAAAACAGGGGGGCATGTTTTGTACGAGTACTTCGGGGTTTCCTCAAAAATCGGGAACTAGTCTGAGGCGATCTAGGGATTATTGGATCCAGCGATCACACCGTATCGTCTGGAAAGAAATACAATGTTACAAAGGTCAAAACGCAGACCAGTTTCTCCGAAGATACATCCAATTGAATAAGTGAGAATGAAAGTTCGGAGGGAATTTTCATTGTCCCGACGAACCTGTGTAAAACCAAGTTATTCCCGGTTCTGATTCACGCCTATTTGTTGCTACCCGTACCCACGTTTTTTTTTTTTTTGGATATCATACCAGCAGCCAGGTAGCCACTCACTCCCAGTTGCTACCGTATTGTCTCCAAGAGACTTTTTGTTGACAAGTTGGTTACTGTTTTGGACCCTAACTGTACCACCCGCCACTAGAACAAGTTGCAAGGATCTGGCTAACTTCCAATTTTTAACAACCCCCGCCCCCGGAGTAAGGGCGCTGAGATGCGGTCACATGTTTTGCTATATATTTTACGGGGCGAGTAATTCGCTCAGCGAGGAAAGAAAGAAAGAAAGAAAACTGCCGCGTGGAAGCATTCCACAACGAACTTAACCAATCATAACACGGTTCGTTCCGAGAACCAAGTTCATAGGTAGGAGTTCAGAAAGATATGATTTTAGACACTGATGATTGAGTTCCCGGTAGCTTTGCTGTGCCACCTGAAGAGGGACCAGGAAAAAGAGAAAGAAATAATCGATGCGTTTGAGTACGGAAAAAGCCAGCCATCGTCTTCACCTCTACCGCCCTAGCAGGAGGTACAACAAAATCCTTACCCCACACCATACTCCGTCAAGTTTGGGTATTCAAAATATTCATTTTTCTCCTTCCTCCCTCCCTACTGTTATCTCGCCCCTTATACCATTCTCCTCCTTCGCCCCTCCGTAGCCTAATACATGTAAGACAATGTAATCTATTCAATTCTCTCTTGGAGAGGAGCCTTATTTAACTTCATCTACCTTTAAGCTAGCTGTTTCTTAAGATACTATTTTGTAAGGCTGTAGTATCTAGTAGTCACCTCGGAAACTTCGTATTCAATATTCGGTGCTACCAGGAAGAGGGCGTAGGGGAACAGCAGTACAGTACAGGTAAGGTGCTTGCTGATGTGAGCCAGCAGAAAGCGGAGGAGACCCAAGCAAGTGCTATAGATAACTAATAAAATCTTGTACTCGAACTATTTCTACGAGGCCCAAAGAGAGGATGAATGAAAAATCATCTAAGTTATGCCATATTAAGATGCTTTCACCTACCATAAAATGGTGCACTGGTAGTCTATTGTGAAGAAGTTAAGTCGTACTAGTACTGCTACAGTCGCACCTCGCTATCCCGGATGACCAAAATCCCAAGAATTTGTCCGGGACAGCGAGCGATCCGGGACAATGGGTCAAGTTTTGATCCGGGGATTTTTTGGATTCACAGCATTTCATACGGGACAGCGAGGTATCCGTATTATTGAGATCCGGGAAAGCGGGGTTTGACTGTGTATGATACCTAATGTTGGTAAGGCAATGCAAGATTACAATAAAGTAAGAAAACTAATACTGTACTATACTATGAGATATTAAATTCCGGAAAAGTGTATACGGTCACGGTCTTGAGAGGATAGGCCTGACTCGAGGGTTGACAAAAGTCGGGTGGGTTTCCGAATGCAGAAGTAGGGATTGCTCGAGCAACACGCTGGACGAAGACTTGTGTTACCGCGTCCGAAATACTTGCACCTAGTATGATACCAGTTTAGGTAGCTCTCTTGGCAAAACATATCCTAATTTAATCGTCCGGCGCACTGTCCAATTACCGTATTACGGAAATGCTCGGCATCAGCATTGGTCGCACGCTGGCTTTCATATCCGCGGTGAATCCATGTAAACAGGCTCTTCCAGTGCCGTGAGAATAACCCCTGTCTTTGCGGTCTGATTGGTCGTGATTTGTTTGTGGTGCCTACTGTCTGTGCGGGTACGAGTACTCGCGGCGCGAGAATCTCGCGAGGGTGGAAGAGACAGTACTGTATCATAATCCTACCTTGATCATTTCCGCAATCAATCAATGGGATATCGTGGCTTTGGAAACTCCCGAGGGACAAGAGAAAGTCATCGTTATGTCTCGGGCAAATGATGTCATTTACGGGATTGATAGAAAAGAAATATGTCTACCACTCAAGGCAAGGCTTTGTGCCTATGGGCGGGAAACAGCCCTCGAAAACCAACAGCTGACCCTGAACACCAACAATAATTCCGATGATAACTCACCGGTACATAACCTAGACATAATGCCATCATAATTGTCTGAGATGTGTCTAAGACACAAGGAACGGTTTTTTTTCAACTCTCCCTCACTCCTCGAAATGTTCAAGGGTCGCAATATATATCGTATGGTGCCAGTGAGACAGTGTTCCCCTTGCTACGGAGAGGTTTGCGTGCAAATGCCTGGAAGGAAGAAGGGATACTGGCATGATAGAATACAGTAGTACCCCTTTATCCAAGGGGAGAAGCCGAAATTTTATTATCTCATCGGATAAGGGAGATCTCATGCGCTATTGTAGGAAATGCCGAAGGGGGGTCGTTCAAGTGAAGCATACTGTTTCATTGTCTAGACTTTCACCGTGCCATCGTAGCGAATTCCAGGTATTTTGCAACTAATTTTGCCACAAGGCCGCTTGCTTGTGAGCATTGCAGCTGATCGTCCGTGTGGTTCAGGAACCCGCCCGACGGGCTGTAAAAGCATGTGCACGAAATGACTCCATAGTCTAGGAGTCTATCGTAGCCCCCCTATTGATACTGTTAGTGCTAGTGCGGTCGTGTTGAAGTTGTGTTGGAAATTACGTTATTCCTTTCCTATCCGGTGATGTGGCTATGTTGGTCATGTGACACA
>QLOI01000318.1:0-21300 GCA_003313605.1 Tuber umbilicatum | reverse complement strand
CCATACCGGTAGAGGGACCACTATAGCTATATAGAAAATTTATTGTATTAACTCTGTGAGATTGGCTGGCTTGGGTGTAATAGTACTGTATATTATTATCATAATATTATGTCTACACAGGGCACTAACCGATACGATACAATACAAGACGATAAAATGTATTAACCTACCGTAAACTCTTCAAATACTGTTAGCTGGGCCGGTATAGAAAACTGTTGGAAATCGTGAGACGCTGCTCCGAATGCTCGCTATTGCTACCCGTCGTCGTGGTTCTTTGTTGTCTTTGTTCACCGCTGCCTGTTTGTACGTCTTCATCCGCTTATATCAACACCGTACACGCTACTGTTATCGTCGCCTTTTATTGTCGCTTTCATGGTGGATCTTTTTGATATCGCTTTCCGTTAAGGTTCTTTTGTCGTCGCTTTCTGTCGTGGTTCTTTTGTATTCCCTTTCAGTCATGACACTTTTGTTATAAATGTGTGGAGGCTAGGGTGGCGGGAGAGCCCCTTGTAGGGGAGCGGGATGCGCGGAGGCCAGGGAGGCGGGAGAGTCTCTTGTAGGGGAGAAGGGCGCGCGGAAGTTAGAAAGGCTGGAAAAAGTTCCTTGACGAGTTCGTCTTTCTTTTGTTAGCATGGGAATCTGAAAGGGAAAGAGCGGGAGATACACATAGAAATGGAATATAATGGTGTGTGTCGCAATTATTGGAAGGATAGAAGGATTGGAGAATGTGTTCGTTTTTTTGGGATATAAATACCTCTTTTCTTTTCCGTTGAGTTAGTTGAGCATCTTGCGTTGATCGTGTCACCGCATTGAGAGTTGAGAGTTGTTAGAATCAGGGAGCTATCTTGCCCGCCTTCGTCTAAGCAAAGTTTTCACGTAAATTTACCTTAGTCATCGCCGTTTTAGTCACAGACTATCACTCGGTCGTTTCAAGTCGTCGACCGGCCAAATAAATTTAAACAAAACAGACTAGAACTAGGTCCCAATCGATATGTACGAGTAAGAGGGGTGGATAGTTTATGTGTAGATTACAGTGAAGGAAAGGACATCCCAATTTATGATTTTGAATACGCAATTACCCCCCGAGTTTGCTAGAAAGAATATCGTGGATCCAATTCTATTCGATATCTGCAGGTTTGCGGCATAAAATCCACTCGCTATTAGGAGACCTAATTCGTCAGCATTTTCCTCAGCGCAGGCCGTGAGATCCTGCAGCAAAAGACAACATCACCTGGCATTAAGTACTCGTATTGTAATGTGAGCTGTGTTTTTCCGGTATTATATTTTACCACTGTAATTTCCTATGCAGTATCAATTGTCCCCGATGCCCCACACGGCGCTGTTCATGCGATAATATCCCTGGAAATAGCGAGGTTTTTATTCCTTATCTGGCCGAGGAGGCTGTGGAGTTTCAAGACGTACAACCTGGGCGTCGGATGGGGTCCTCTCAGAAGGAAAATATTACGGTGGGTGGGGGCTAGGGGAGGATCAAATATTCCTCCCAGCTCGCTCCTGAGCCGATATTACAAGATTACTATTTACAAGTTGGGCAGAGATATCGCAAAAGCCCGAAAAACTTGCTATCCACCTAAGGATGCGGGTAGGGATATCGATCGTTTGAGCCGGGCACGGGCGACGAAAATATCCGGAGATTAGAGAAACAGTTGTTAGGCCTCGTTCAAGGATGTCGTTCTTGCGGCGTATTGAGGAGATCAAGCTGGACGTGGGTGGAATGGGGGGAGTATACTCGCATACGCTGGGTAATGTGCTACTCTCCAAAACAATATGCGGTGCAGGTGGTCTGCATTAGAGGCGGTTATATGAGCGTTTGGTTGCATTCCGAATTTGCGAGTGGTACGATGCTCCTGGAACAGGAGTCAATTCCACAGTGAAAATACTCCACACTGTATTAACTTTGTTGAAGAGCAAGACTAAAATACGTGGACAGCCTCCTAGATTCATCCCCTAGCTCACAACTGCAAGGCAGTGGGTCGTAAACATGACCCTCAGTAAGCCATATCGCCACCATACTCCAATTAATGACTAGCCTTTATGATAAGATTTATGTCTACACTGTGGAGGTAAAGGGGAAAAATTGTGCGGAAAATGGATAAACGACGAGTGTTCCAAGGGGGTTTACAAGGAATTTCGGACTGCACCAGTTTAACGCAGTACAATAGAAATAGCCCCCCACCAATGCAAAAAAAAAAATCTTATACTATAAACAGAAACCCAAAGGTCCTGACTCGACTACATGAGAAAGTGCCTATAGAGGTCTGGATGGGTATGTAATAGATATGTGAATTCCCATCGCGTGTAATCTCCTTTGACCAAAAGAATGTATTTCATAGTTTCCGTAGGAGGCTGAATACAGAAGGAGAGCAGAGACGGCAAGTACCATGAGGCGACATGGTGATCGGGGGAGAATGGTGGGGCAGAATCGAGAGGAGGCTTGGCAGTGAAAGTAGAAGACATCTTGATGGGGTTGTGGCAGAATTGGCGCAAGGACCATCCGTAGTTGAAGGTAATAGGGAGGCAACCGTGCACCCGTCCGACTTGGGGCTGTGCTGGGAGAGACGGACGCTAGGAGCTAGGGACATCAGCAGGGACACAACCTCCGCATGCAAGTGCTTGATAGCCCACCGGGGTGGTGTTACGCCGTAGTTATCTGGTTTCTTGGGGTTGATGCCATCCGGATCGAGCAGTAATTTAACCTCTCCCTCATACCCATTCCTAGCAGCGAAGCAGAGTGGTGTACGGCCGGGCCTACTTGGTTTGTCGGGGGTGACATCGCCCCGTCAGAGCAGTATTTCCACCATTTTCTCGTGCCCGTTACAGGCGGCAAACCAGAGTGGCGTTCGGCCTAACATGTCGGGTTTGTCAGGGCTGAACTGTTCCGTTCATGAGAGCCATTCCCCCACATTTTCGACTCCGCCGCCTCAAATGTCCCAATGCCTGAATCTGGGATCCAGTGGAGAGAACTAAGCTGGGGTGCTGGATCGGTCATCGGAAATAGTAAAATTATTCAACACGTTAATGGTTGTTGGTGTTCAAAGGGCCCGGTTGGTAGACTCACCGAAAGATTGCGAGATTTTTATCTTTTGCTGAAACCCATCATAGTAAACAGAAAGAGAGTAATATTAAAGAATGAGTTTTGTTCTCATCCAAACAGAATCATGGAATAACACAAGCTTGCTTCACTGTGCCACCTCCCACACTCTGTGATATTATTAAATCTACAATACTAGGCCTTCTCCCAATATTAATTTTTCAATTTCATAGGGTTTCTTGTATTGTGAATACTATGGGATGGGATCATAGAATGGATCCCATGGGTATTCTATGGCAACCCTAGTTGTAGATTTTTTGTCATAGGGTTGATTGATTAGAGTGGGTATATAAAGGCACCACCCCCCCTCTACCAGTGGTTTCCTTCCTTCCTTCTTCTCTCCTCAACACAGAACGAACAATACAACAACCAACACCATTCATCTGGAAGGCCAAAAGGACAACAACAACTAAAAGGACGACAACCACCAATGGACAACAATCACTGGCAACAGAAGGACAACAATTACCAAAAGGACAACAATTACCAAACAACCAAGGATGTACGAATCAGCGAAAATCCAAGGATTCGGGCTGGAGGAGAAGGAGGGTATGGGATAGAGGAGGAGGAGGGCATGGTATAGAGGAACAGGGAATAGGTGTTGGATGGCTGGAGGATGAGTTGGATAGCTGGGATAGGATGAGTTATTGGGGTGAAGGAGATAGTTAGGATGGAGTGGGTGATGGAATATGAAAGGCCAAAAGGACAACAATTACCCAAAGGACAACAATTACTAAATGGACAACAATCACCCAATGGACAACAATAATCAAAAGGACAACAATTACACAATGGACATCAATTACTAAAAGGACAACAAATACCCAATGGACAACAATTACCAAAAGGATAACCAAGAAAGTACGAATCAGCAAAATCCAGGAATCCAGGCCGGGGGAGGAAGGGAGGATAGGTGGAAAGGTTGGGTGGTTGGATATTTGGAAGGGGTTGGATGATGGGATGGTTAAGATTGGATGAGTGATCTAGTATCACACTTTATGTGGAAATGAGGGATTCTCAACTCATATGATGACAACTCAAAGCTTATTCACACTTGAGAACTATTCCTGATAGTTTCATATTTTATATGTGCTTCAGGATAGGTTCCAGTTGTGGGAATGATGAAGCTTAGGCTATTAGCTATTAGAGTATTCTGATGAGTTATATATAATGGATTTTTGTTTTGATAGTTTAGTTGGGAGGTATAATTACAAGTATGGTATGGAGTTGTTCAAGCTGCTGCTGTATAATAAATTGATTTGTATTTTTATTATATATATATATATATATTCATTATTTTGACAATAATCTTATAATCTCCCTTGTCCAATATTGTTTCTCATAAAAGGTAGATGATAGGGTCCTTTAGCTACTGGATTTCCTTAGAACTGGGCAAAAGTGGGGTTCTTTGTAGAACCTTATAGGTATATTGGCAATGTCTAATTAATCTCCCAGTATCCGCTGTCTTTTGCCTACCATGTCAGTAGTAGCAGGAAATGGAGAGCGGGTTGATACAACCCATTGTGAATTGGATGAAGAATAGGGAACGAAAGTGGGAACAGATTACCCGAACCTCAATGGTTACCGGAAAAAATATAGAGCCTGTTGCTGGGCCACTGTGGGGTCATAGCTCGACGAAGCAGGGCCCACGAACATCTCTACTAGAGCCCCCTTTTCTCGCTCTCCCATTCTGCAAGATCAACAGTCTTCCTACACCTTGCGTGAGCTATTTCACCCATTCATTATTCTCCCAATTCTTTATTTCTTGTGTTCTATATCTCCCCAACTGACTATCTACACCTACTACAAACCATCACTACCCGGAAAAGCAGATCCAATGGCCCCCAGAAGAGCCTCAACATGCGGAGGTATCTCTACGCCATCCGGCAGACAGTGAGCACAGGTGGGCATAAGAAAGAATACGCATCGTCATCAAGCCCCCAGCCGCTATGGCCAACAGGAAGCCACTCTACAAAGTATACCAGTAACGGCAGACAGTATCATGTCTTCCCATGGCAGCAAAGAACCGGCAGCAAGCATCCCACAGTACACCCACTCCTCTCCAAGTAGTGAGCACATCTACCTTGCCAACCATTCCAACTCAAACAGCCCTCCTGCACCATTCATGACCCCAGCGTCACCAAGCGCAACAAATACCCATACACTATCCCACTCCCTCTCCAACATGCTCATCAACCTGGGTACTATGCAAGAACTCTTACGCTCACATGAGCAGGAGATTATCGATTGGGTCGTACTCCAACTCAGCTCCAGAAGCAAGAACTCTCCGATCCATACTTCCCGACACCCCCAGCCAACAACCAATCCCGTGCAGGGCACAAAGCCCCTAGTACCGAATAACATCCTTACCCGAATCGCTCAACTCGAAAGCCAGCTGGCTCAACTCCACAAGGAGAGCGAACAGGAGGAAGCCGTTTCTGAGCAAAGGAGAGTACCATGTATGTACGAGCCTTCCCAGCTTCAAATTCTCAAGCCAAGTAAGAGTGCCTCAGCCACTGCAGAGTCTGTCGAGATACTATTTCCAGGAGTGGAACACAGCACTCTGGTACAAATTATCGAAAGTTGGTTTAAGCCGACAAACATCTACTGGCTCCTAGCTACTGAGAAGGAATGAACAGAGTCACAGAGGACAATTAGCTTCGCAAAAATTGAGATCGAGCAAACCGAGCATGACATGAGAGAAAGCGAGTACCGAATGAGTGAGTTCTTTGAAGCTTGGGCAGCACACTCTGGAACTCTAGTAAAGTTAGTACCATACCCACTGCAAGGAGACCTCGCCACCGCCCTTTCAATTTACACCATGAACCACTACCACTTGCTGGAGAAGTATGCATGGGAAGAAGTGAAGATGTACCACTTCCAATTTTACTGGAAGAGAGTTGCCGGTGGGAAGATAATATACCAGGCCAGGGAGTGGCAACTACTTGATAGCGAGCTTATTGTATCAAAGTGCTTCGCTCATCCTATGCTATGGGATACTTGGACCCAGGAGAATAAGCTACTTCCAACAGCTACTTGGAGCACATTCGAACTACCAATTCGTGAGAACCTCCTAGGCCAAGCCCACCATCCACTCCAGAATCTGAGAGCGAATACTGGGACTGTACCATCCATCGCTCAGCCGTGCAGAGAGGGGAACTACCGTGAGAGCCGAATTACCCCATCTCACTACCAACATACCTGTATCTCTTGCAATGGGAACCATAGGGCAGTGCAATGCTCCTCCACTACTGCAAGTTCCTTCACCTCTGCATACCAAGCACCTAATAGACATTAGCATTCCAGTTTTATCTCCATGACTACTCAAGTCTAATTTCTTCCTTCTTTACTGTATCTGCATTCAAAGCATATATCTAGTATAATACTAAGCTTACTACTACTCAAGTAGCCCTCTGCTCCCCCACAGCTAAATGGGAATCACCCAATAGTTCAAGCCATGCATTTTCCTCAGGCCCACATGTACTCTCTCCCCACCCCAAGACAATACTCCACTATCCAATATTCACCCCACATTGCCTACCAATACCAACAGGGCAACTGCAAGGGGAAGGATAGAGGCAGCTTACCCAAGAGTACCCAGACCAATGTGTAATAACTACCATCTTGGGCATATGCAACTTCGGGGCAAGAATTGGCTATGAAGGCCACCACTAGAGTACTACAATTTACGCAAATCTAAGTACTGCAACAACAGACCTCCAGCTCGTATCAGCAGATATACTATCTAAGCTCAGTAAGAACCGGCTCCAGGAATATACAAACCATCAAAGCTGACTAGAGAACTATACTGCTTCTCCCTAAGGATTAACTGACAAACCGGATGGTAGCAAGAGGTGTATTCACCACCTTTCATATCCTACTACCAATAGTACAAGTGCAATCAACACCGGGATTCCCAAATCATATAGTGCAATACAATACAGTGATATCCACAAGATAATAGAAGCAGGGCAGAAATTCAGAAAGAACAGCATCCTCGTGAAGAGAGATTTTGAGTCAGGATTCTGCCACATCCCAGTCTCTATAATTGATTCTGCACTACTTGGGTTCTATTGCGAGAACAAATTCTACTGCGAGTGTTTCTTGCCGTTCGCACTTCAAACAGCCCCATACCTGTTCAATCTCTTTGCAGAGGTTTTCCACTAGATCCTCAAACAGGAACTGCAGCGGATGAGGATAACAATCAAAGTTATACATTATCTCAATGATTTCCTTGTAGTGATACCGCCTGAAGCAACTGGATGACTAACAGAGTATCTAAAGGCCTTTGCCAGACTCTCGGACTAGTTGGGACTTACTAGCAAGGCATCCAAAAATGAAGAGGGCATGGCCGTAAGCTTTGCATGGCTGGAAATTGACAAAAACAGCTTGGTAATATGCCTACCTCAGAAGAAGCTGCAAAGAGCGTGCAAAATAGTCCAAGAAACAAGGAAGCGGCAATCCCTCTCTCTTCATGATATACAGAAGCTGAGCGGCTATCTCAACTTTGTCTCCACTGTAACCCCCGTGGCCAGAAACTTTCTTTACTGTTCTTACAACATGGAACTTTACTTTCCAGCGAATGTACCACAGAGTTGCAAGCGGAGAATATCAGAAGAGGCACGGAAAGACCTCAATTGGGGGACCAACCTATTCCTGAATCAACCGCATAGATCTATTGCAAGATAAAGGAGGGAAGTAATTAGGGCGTGGTCAAATGCTGCTAGCATGAAGGGACTTGGTGGCTACTTCCATCTTGGAAGCCAAGCCTACTGAGAACCAGAGTCAGCATTTTCCATTGTAATACCAGCCTATCTCGCAAAAGGTTGCGAGCACATCAACAGCCAAGAAATGTGGGCAGTGGAGCAGGTACTAATCTGTTGGGGTAGACAGTGCAAAGAAAAGTGACTCCAAATGAATGTCGACAACTGAGCAGTGGCCCATGGATTATACAATAAGACTATCAGGGTGGCATCTATGCAAGTTGTTTGGAGATGCTTACTTCTTGCAAGCGAATAGGATCTGGATATAGATGGTGTATGGATCCCAACTAAGGACAACGCCTTGGCTGATGCGCTCTCACAGGTTGGAGTATGGCAAGATAGCTGACCTTGCCGTGCAGCTGCTACAGCCACCCTGTACCCTCCAACGACAGGGATTTCTGACATACAGGAATCTGGATTATCACATGTAGCAGCCTACTACCTGTGGTGGGGGCTCGCTCCATCCACCAGAAACAACTACAACAGACTACGGGCCTATTTCACCACCTTTTGCATACTAACGGGCGACCAACATCGAAACGGAGGATGTTTTCCTGCGAAAGCAGTGTGGCTTATTGAGTGGATATGTTTCTTGGCAGGAACAATAAAAGCCAAAACCATGAAGCTCTCCCTTGCCGGCATTAAATCTTATCAGCTCGATCTGGGGATAGAGTATACTGCATTCTCTGACCCCTGTCTAGAGCTTACTATACAGGATGTAAAGAGAGACTACCAGGAACCAGAGCGACAAGCTTGGACATCTCTGACACGCCCCTATCTCTTGCTTATCCTCTGCTACCTCTCAACCACAAGTTACGATAAGATAGTTATCAAGGCGGCTTTTACATTAGCGTTTGCGGGCTACCTCCGTGTTGGAGAGTTTACCTACAAGCCAGTTGATCTTGACCTGGGACAGGCCTTCTTCAAGTGATTTGTCACTAAAGGCTCCATTAGAATAAGAGCGAGAGGGGCATATATGGAACTTACTCTACCTGCTTCCCAGAGAGACCCCTTCTGGAAGGGAATTAAACAGACAATTGCAGGAGGCAGTGATGATACCTGCCCGGTACGAGCGATGGAGCAATTCTTTTAGCGGGACTCCCACCGAACATAACAAGAAACACTCTTCTGCCTAGGGGAATATGGGCAACATCTGTTTACCCAACAAGATGTGGTTCAGAAACTACACGGGCTAGGGCTTAGGGCCGGCCTAGGAAATAGAGCATGGAAAGAACACAGCTTCGGCAGAGGAGCGGACACCTGGGCAGCCGAAGTTGGAATCCCAGAAACAGAAATTAAAACTCTAGGCCGCTGGAGATCCGATGCCTATAAGGCATACATTGAATACACAGACCAAGACTGCCTCGCACTCTCACAATGGTTCGAGACTACTCAAGGCTAACCAAGGTAGCTATCCAGCTTAGCCTGCCTTGACACGGGGGAGATGTTACCAACCGGACAGCACGCCATCCCTGGCTCTACTTAAATAGCCTGCCTTAATGGGAGAAATATCGACAGTAATGATATTCCTGGCAAGGGCAGCGGCTTTAGAGGCAATGCCTCCAGCAGTGGAAATTGGCATCTCCACAATACAATCTCACAGTCATGTATCTTTTCTTTAGGGTTTATCTTCTTTGGTCTTTTAGATTTCCTTTCTGTTACTCTTAGCTATTCCTAATATACCGGCTGGACTTCAGAAAGTTGGTACCAACTGTTTAACTTGAACTTCTATTCTGCGATGCAATGTAGTATAGGTCTTTTACCATATAAATACCTCCCAGGAATGCCTCTGGTAAGATTGGTTAGCTGGTATTTGTAGAATTACATTTTCATATGATCAAACCAGTTGTAAAACTTGGATATCATTAAACTTTAAGCACTGTAGGATAGTCCTTTGTGTCAATACTGACTGAAAGCAGCTCAGCTCTTCTGTTGGGAAAGAGAATCAACCCAAATGGATGGAATATCAATTCTGCCAGTACTAGCTTCTGATTTTCAATATATTTTTCATTTACTAGAAAACTGATAAATGTGAAATCTACTGGGTATCTGTAAATGGGGGCCTGATTGGTTTCTAGAAAACATAGTCTCAGAGGAGAATATTTCTGCTTTTTTGATCACAAGTCTGAGTCTTGTTGTACAGTGCATGATATTTCATCCGTCTCGGGCCAGCTTTGCAAAGTTAATTCCAATATACACATTTACTTCCTTGGATATGACAGGGTGCTACTCCTGAGCCCCATACCAGCTACTTTTCTCCCAGGTAGAAACTGGTCTTTTGACATGTTATAACTGTGAGATTATTACAGTGGTTGGTTAAGGACAGCCTGGATGGGGTGGTGTTATCATTTGGTTTGATCATGCCAAGTCAGATGATGTAGGGTGGAAGGATGCTTATTGCACTGCGAGGGACCACATATTTTAGAGAAATGAAATAAAGGAAGGTTTGTATATGGGTGAGCAATTGTACTAGTGACTGTAACCGGTACGGGTACTTGGTTATATTAGTTTGTTTTACTTGTTGTTTTAAGTATCGTTTGATACTTAGTTTATTTTACTTGTTGTTTTAAGTATCGTTTGATACTTAGTTTGTTTTACTTGTTGTTTTAAGTATCGTTTGATACTTAGTTTGTTTAACTTGTTGTTTTAAGTATCGTTTGATACTTAGTTTGTTTTACTTGTTGTTTTAAGTATCGTTTGATACTTAGTTTGTTTTACTTGTTGTTTTAAGTATCGTTTGATACTTAGTTTGTTTTACTTGTTGTTTTAAGTATCGTTTGATACTTAGATTGCTTATTTGTTGTTTTAAGTATTGTTTGATACATAGCTTAGTTGATGTTCAACGAGCAGGAAAACATGTATTTAAACACCGAGCAAGTCGGGCTTTGGAAAAGCAGACTTCGACAGATATTATTCAGAATATACTCGGTTGAACAGTTACTTCTTTATTGCGATCTTAAAGACTCTATCTAGTTTACAACCACCTCAAAGCCTCCGTTAGGTGCTCCATATAGCTACTCTTTTGTACCTTGGCTGCCTACCGACAACCCTATCGAACACCTGTCTGAGCCCAGGCCCAGACAGGTTACATTGACTCTGGTAGGCTGGGAGTGTTACGGGTAACCAACTCAGACCTCGGTAGAGTCTGGTTAAGTGTTAATGTGTTCGATAACAGACTAATGTCAGGAAGGCTTCATAATAATAATAATTGCTAATACTCGGTTCACTAAAACCACTAAGAGTATGAAGTGTAGATAATAATTTGTTATATTGATAGGATCTCTTCTCCATTGTTGTCTGTCTAATAGCTGGGGAGGAACTCTTATATTTATATCCCACGTGAGTTTCCGTGGCCGGTACATCTAATACCTATGCTAACTAAGTACCTCCGCAGCAACTACTAGTTCTTCGTCTTATCAAACCTGAGTGCGAACACTCGTAGACCCTGAATACTTCCCCGCGTCTGGTCATTCGGCTATTATAACTCCGTCTTCCTGAGATAGTGTGAGACCCTGCCAGTCGGAAGTTAACGATGCCTTTGCCCTATGAACTGAGTCTGAGTATGCCGCCCTAATGCGAACATACAAGTCGTTCCGTTGTCATTGAGGTGATCAGTCTCAATATCAGACACCAGTGACAACGCAGAGGCATGACTGCATTATCTTCACGCAGAGTCGGTAGGCTTAGTGCTCCATCGCTTCTTGATTTGCCTAATGAGAAGTTCTTGCAGCTACGTCTCCTTGACTCTTGTTTGTTGCTGGTGGACTAATGACTATTCGTAGTCGGTCAACATGAAGCGTCATATCATAATATCATTCTGGAGGATTTTCTGTTCATTCTGGTATCTTTTGTATTGCATACTAGACTCCAGTTGGATGAACAGAGCTTACTACCCCTCTCATATAGCCTGCAAACAGCTTCTGGTCGGACAGACGGTGATGACGTATACGGTGTTATGGTGAAGCTGCCAATTCCATGATTTTTGCTGGTAACTAGTAACTTTACAGCGTGCTGCAGACAACGCCCGGGCCCTAACGTAATTTACCACCATGCGGCTCTTCGCAGGGATCCGGCTCGGCGCCAAGTCATGGATCGATGCCTACCCCACTTTTCGTTGTAAACTGTGTAGCCATCGCTAATATTGACGAAAAGTCACCAGATTTCGCACGATGCCAGTAATTAAGCCCCAGAAGCGGAATGAGCCGGAAGTGAGGATCGAGAAGGCCATCAACCACTACCGCCATAGCGATAACCCCTCCATACGGGCTTCGGCAGAGAAGTACGAAGTACACTACTTAACATTGCGGGGAAGGCTGCAAGGCCGTGTATCTCGGGAGGTTGGGCATCTCAAGATGCTAGTGTTGTCTGAATATGAAGAAAATTCAATTGTACAGTGGTGTGAGCGCTTGGATGAGTGGGGACATCCAGCGCGATTGGGTATGGTAAAGGCCATGGCAGAGGCGATTGTTTCCCGGCGAGTGAATGATCGTAGCGGTGGAAAAAATTGGATAACTCGGTTCCTAAACCGCCATCCCACCCTCGCCAGTAAGCTTAGTACTCGTTTGGATCGCCAGCGTGCTCTGGCAAGCGATCCAGTCGTGTTAAAAGACTAATTTCATAAGGTATGACCTCCAGGGTATACCATGACCTAGAATGACTACTAATTATTAATACAGCTACAGAATCTAATCAATTTTCACCAAATCACCCCATCCAATATTTATAACATGGATGAAAAGGGGTTCATGATGGGGGTTGCACTACAGTGCAAAGTAATTGTGAAAAAAGGGCGCCGGTCAGCAAAGCTAACACAGGATGGCTCCCGCGAGTGGGTAACCGTGATAGAGGCCATATCAGGGGATGGCCGGGTGCTACGACCTATGATCATTAATAAAGGCTAAGCCTACTATATGGGCTGGTATGCGAAGTTACAAAAAAAGGATGTAGCAACTTTTGGAGTGTTAGAAAAAGGGTGGAGTAATGAAGCCTTGGGGCTTCGGTGGTTAAAGGAGATTTTCGATAGAGAAACTCGGGAAAGGTATGTGATAGTTAAATTAAAGCTATTTCTAAGAATCCTAGAGCTTATGTGACCAATAGTGCTGGAAATTCTTATCGCCTTCTAATCCCAGATGGCCATGTATCACATTTCAATTGGGAATTTTTGGACTATTGCTTAAATGCAAAGATAATTCCCTTTTGTCTACAGGCGCACTCCACACACCTTCTCCAGCCCCTTGATGTCGGCCTATTTAGTCCTCTACAGCGCCATTATAGTAATGGCCCAGATGAGTTTATTCGCAAGGGCCATGCGGGGATGAATAAGGGGGAATTCTTACCGTATGTTGACTTACTATTGCTAGCTTACTTTACCATTAATATATAATATTACAGAATCCTAATGCCTGCTCGGAGACTTACTTTTACCACAAAGAATATCCTAAGTGCCTGGGAGGCAGTAGGAATAATTCCCTTTAACCCTCGGCGTGTGTTGGGAGGGGTAAAAAAAAAAGAAGCCAATGTCTCACCTGCAGAGACTTCAGCGATCCGAGCCGCACACCCGATCATCCGAACTCCCTGTGGAGTAAGCCGGGCTACCAGAACCGCTATATCTCTGGTTACTCGCACTACTCCCTCCTCCCGGAAGCTGAAAAGCCTCTTAGTTGGCCTTTCCGGAGGCTTTCAGCAAACGATTGCCGACAAAACGGTAGAGGAGGAGGCACACCGCCAGTATCGGCAATCAATGGGGAAGGAGCGGCGAGGGAAGACTTCTGATCGGTGCAAGCTTACAGAAGCTACAGTAGTTACTTCGGAAATGGTTATTGAGTTATGGGAACAACGGGAGAGGGCAGATGCGGTCAAGGCTGCCCGGAAAGCCAAGAAGGAATCAAACCTTCCCCGCCCCCCACAAATTAGGCGAAAACAAAGGGAGCAGACATTCTCCCCTCCCCCGGAGAGCCTTCCAACATCTCCTACTACGACTCTACATCCTGTGGTGGATGAAGCGGACGACCTATGGGAAGAAATGGAGGCATTGGAGGTTGGGGATGATGGTATAAGAGATCTGGGTAGGGGGGGGGTTGAAAATACAATCCGTCTGCAGCGGAAATGCTGATTACAAGTTACCTGATCAAATTAGATCAATTGGGGCATGTATTTGGCTTATGATGATAGAGGGAAATGGCATTCAGGCGTTGGAAGGCATAGAATATTGAAATTTATTCGCTAGTTGCTCAGGAGAGGTGCTAGGACCCCTACCGAAAGTGAGACCAATTGCGCAATCACGCTTGAGCCGGATCTGGGCGAAGAGCCGGTTCCCCGTAAAACACGTTACATTGGGGCCAGAGGGGGGTATTGGAACTGCATATGCCTAACAGGGAGAAGGTAATGATTATTAAATGGAAATGGTTTCTTCAGTGGTAGTTAAGTGTAAAGCAATCCAATGCAAGATAAGAAAACGGTCAGTTATGTGGAAAAAGATTCTGGGCTTGCTATCACAGCTGGTGCCCCTAAAGGAAGACAACAAAGATCAGATAAGAAATAATGAGAGCCTGGGGAATAAGCCTGAGAACAAGGAGAATGAGGAAACGAGGAGAATGGGAACGATAAACAACCAGGTATGATGTGAAGGAGAAGAACATTCTGAACAAAACTCTCGAGAGCATAAAGGAGTATCTGTTTATTCATAGCCTGGAATGTTAGAAATTTCGAATTGAGCTCTATTTTGCTTGATGAGGTGGATTCAGGTGTCTCCATGTCCGGTAAGTCAATCTTTATGACCTGAGTACACTGGGGCTTTTAGTGTGGATTTTGTGATAGGGTATTTGGGTGGGGGAAAGAAAATATTAGAATCGCCAGGTGCTCCTCAAAATAGAAGAGTTTGGGGTCTAGGTCACAGATATAGCGGGTCTATCATGATGCTCTGGGAACATAGAATCCTGTTTTTGCACCATGGTTTGTAAAATCTACAGCCTTTCAAAAGACTATTTGTCATTATGGTATCATAGATCAGGGGGAGAAAGGTTGTACAATACGAACCACTATCACTCACTTCATAGAATAAACCAGCTTCTATGGGTTCAAACCTTTGTAATGGCAGCTGCCGACGGAAAGATGGATTACAAGGATTCGGTGGTACCGAAGATTTCTTCGTACGTAAGATGAAGAACAAATTTGTAAGAGAGAATACCTTAACAGTGAAACTTAATATCATTAAGCCGCAGCTTTACTCAATAAGTTCTCCAAACGATAGTTGATGATCTTAGAAGAAGAGGTCTTACATATACTTAAGTAGAATCATATAATGCCAGCACCTCTCCATCACTCCTAAGCTCACCACCATCGTGAGCATGCCTATCTCCTCTGGGCCTCGGGCTAACATTCTATCGAACATTAGCTGGCTCTACTAGTTCATTATTCGGTGTGAAGTGTTTATGCAGTATTCTGATACACGCTGGTGCAGGAGGAAACTCTTCATGTCACTGACCTGTTAGTCCCTAACCAACTGGTCAATGATAATCTAGTCCAATATTGAACTCACTGTTCCATATGTATTCGTCTATGCAAGTCCTGTAGACTACCCTTCAATGGTACCACTATGTTGTGCACGTCTATTGTCTTCTGCTATCTTTGACACAATAGCTTGCTCTACAGACTCTCATAATGAGGCACTTAAGTCATTGGATTGTACGGGCGCTACCTGTAGCCATTGACATTAAGTATGTCTACCAAGATACGACTACTACGAGCCAGAGTTTGCTAACAACCTCTATACTTGCTCATTCCAAAAGTATCCGGAAATCTTGGCACAGTTTAGGCCAAGGAAGCGCCAAGATTTCCGGATACTTTTGGAACGGGCAAGTATATCTTACAGTCCTTAGGGAACATGTGGAGTCGAAGGTCTACCACTTAACTGGAGGCCTTTAAGGCTTCCAGTATACTTTGCATACCTACTACTGTAGGCTTTTAAGTATCAGTGGTGTATGCACACAAGAATAACCTTTTGTGTAACTATTCGATCGCCCCATGTCCCCTCATAGATCGAGTGAATATCTTCCGGTCTACTGGACAGTGACAACATATGCGGTATTACGCTGCAGTCTTCAATCATAGGCTTATGCTAGTAACTCAGCAACTACCCTTCTGTTAGCCCATGACGCACTGTCTGTACATTGGGGCAAGAGGGGGGTGTTTGTAACGACCCTGCTGGATCTTAGTGTAGACTTGGTCTTATCCCATGCCGGAGCCCGGAAGGGTTATGGTTAGGCTAGTCTAGTAACTCTACCAAAGGGTTACCATGTAAGCTAAGTAAATGGTAATGCTTAGACTGCGAACTAGAAAGGTCTACCAGGTAGGTAGGGAAAGTCTATGCTGCGGGATCGGAAGGCGTTCAAGAGTCCCAGCAAGTTACTCTACCTAAGGTGGGTAGTTACCCTACCTTAGGGAGTATAGTTACCCTACCTTGGCAAAGTGGTTACCCTACTTTTGGATAGGAGTTACCCTACCTTGCATGTAAAAGGTTACGCAAAGCTCCGAACGAAATCATGAGATTGTTGGTTATGCGAAATTATAAAGGAGGTTCGAATATGGGCTCGATCGGGTAATCCGTTGTTGAGCTACGAACTGATGAAAATCTTGCCTTGGCCAAACGTTGAAAACTCTGTGTCCCACACCCCCCTCTGGCCCTGATGTATGAATAATGCATGATGGGCTTACAGAAGGGTAGTTGCTAGTTTACTAGTAAAAGCCAATGATTGGAGACTGTGGCGTAATACTGTATACATTGTCGCTGTCCAGTCGACCGGAAGATGTTCACAGGATATATGAGGGGGCATGGGGCGATCAAATGGTTACGTGAAAGATTATTTTTGAGTACATACACCACTGATCCTTATAAGCCTATGGTGGTAGGTATGTGAGATATACTGGAAGCCCAGGAGGCCAACGGATAAGTGGTAGATCTTCGACTCCCGAATGTTCCTGAAAGACTGTAAGGTGTCTGGAGGTTGTTAGCAAACTCTTGATTGTAGTAGTCTTGTCTTTGTAGACGTGCTTAGTGTCACTGGCTAAGGGTAGCGCCGGCATAAGCCAATGACTAAAGTACCTCATCATGGGAGTCTGTAGACTGAGCTTTGGTGTCGAAGACAGTAGAAGACAATAGACTTGCAGAATGAAATGGCACCATTGAAGGGTAGTCTACAGGGCTTGTGCAGACGAATACATATGGGACAGTGAGTTCGGTATTAGACTAGCTTATCAGTAACCTGTTGGTTCGCCACTAACAGGACAACGATCTGAAGAGTTTTCTCCTGCAACAGGATGTATGTATCAGGATGCTGCATGAACACTTCACGCCGGATAATGAACTAGCAGAGCTGGCAGACATTCGGAAGGATGTTGGCCCAAGGCCCAGAGGAGATGGTCGTGCTCGCGATGGTGGTGAGCTTTGGAGTGATGGAGAGGAGCTGGTAATATAATTCTACTTAAGTATATGCGAGACCTCTTCTCCTAAGACAATGAACTATCCTCTTGAGAACTTATTGAGTAAAGCTGCAGCTTAACGATTTTAAGGTTCACCGTTAAGATTTTCTCTCTTACATATTTGTTCTTCACTGGCATACGAAGAAAGCTTCGGTACGGCCGCATCCTTGGGATCTATCTTCCCAGAGGGAGCCCCCGTTACAGTGTTGGACTCAAGTTTTCCACCGTTCGCCTAAGGCCAGATTTCCTTCAGTTCGTAGCTCAACAACGGATTACCTGATTGAGCTCACATTTGAACCTTCTGTATAACCTCAAGTAGCAAACATCCATATGATTTCTTTCTGAACTTCGTGTAACCTTTTATGCGCAAGGTAAGGTACCTCCTGTCCAAAAGTAGGGCAACCACCTTTTTAAGGTAGGGTAACTATAGTCCCTAAGGTAGGGTAACTCGCTGGAGTCCTCTGAGACCTATGGAACCCACGGTGTAGACTTTTACCTACCCACCCTGTACGATTTTCTAGTTCACAGCCTAAGCATTACCACTTGCTTAGTCTACATGGTAACCCTCGGTAGCTTTATGTGACAAGCCTAACCGTAACCTTCCGGGTTCCGGCATGGGATAAGGCTAAGTCTACTGTAAGATCCACCAGGGTCATTACAGCCTTGTGTGGGTGTGCAGAATTATCCCGTCATTTTCGGCTATCAGAGGTGGGTTCTATTCGAGCCCTGTTACGAGCGAGAGGATATAGGTTTGGATTGTGATAGATACTGTACTGTGCATGTGGTCCCATCGTTGGTGATTTCCTCCAACAAAAAAATCATATTTTGGCTGTGTTTCTGTGGAGTCTGACTACAGGGAAAGTAGAGACGGCAATTACCACCAGTCAACGTCGTAAGTTGCGGGAAGATGTGGGGTAGAAATAGGAGGAATGGTAATGATAGGAGCAGACGTATTTTGCAGTTGTGGTAGAGATGGCGCACAAATTATCCGTATTTGAAGGAGGTAAGGAAGGCTATACTTCCTTAGCTTTACACTGTGTAGGGAGCGGTAGGCCTTGGGGCCTGAAAAAAAATATTTGACCGTTCGATGTTGTTAGCGGAGGATATTAAGGGTTGCTTCATGAAACCTCTGGCATAGCATGTTCTGGACTTCTGTAAGGAGAGGTCTGGTTCCGACTCCTGCGAGGAGTGATGATATCAGACTGGATTGAAACAAGGAGCGAAACAAGGAGTGTTATAAGATGAAGTGAGGGGCAGTCATATGGTGGAAGGGATAGATGTTCATGAGGATGTGTTTCCTGTGGTATATAGTTGGATCTACTTCGATTTCGAGCGGATAGGTGGACAAGTCTTTTACCCGGTCAAGAATAACACACGAACTCTTTACCAAATTCCCTATCTTCTTCTATCTACCTTATCTATTTACTACATTTGACGACCTGAAACAAACGAGTGACCGCCTGATAGAACTTCAACTCTGATGACAAAGCACAAAGAAGGATCCCGATCACGCAAGTAAAAGTTTTCTCTCATTCAACAACTCCCGCACGCACACTCACTTAGCACAATACCTAACTGAGTAACGGAAAGCACAGGAGGTATATATGTCCCAAAAAACGAACACATTCTCCAATCCTTCTACCCTTCTAATGATCACCACACATATCCATTCTGTTCCATTTTCAAGCGTATCTCCCGCTCTCTCCCTTTCGGACTCCCATGCTAACAAAAGAAAGACATGCCTCTCAAAGGACTCTCCCACCTTCCTAGCCTCCGTTCATCCCGCTCCTCCACAAGAACGCTCCCGCCTACGATTGCCAACCTTCCATACCCATGGCCCTTCTGCGGCGATAAACAACGGGCAACGACTTCTGCGGAACGGCTGTGAGCGAACGGGCGATATCATACGAGCGGGCGGTAATATATGACCGGGCGACAAGGGACAGATCCCAAGTTACGACATCAGGACGTTCGAGGCCACCGAGTCGAAAATGTGGTGGGATGGCTTTTACAAACTGAAGAATTTAGAAGCTGGTGCGCCGGTATTGGAGGTGGTGAATCCGATAACGTAGTTTTATTTTGCTACGGAGATCCTGGGGTGGGCAAGACCTTTATTAGGTGACAAGAGCAAACCTCAAGGAATAAAAGAGGAAGGGAAAGTACTAACAAGCAGCGATCTTAGCTCGCTGGTTATAGACAGATTATATGATCAGGCCAAAGGACAAAATGTCCCGGTTGCGTGTTTTTACTTTGACTTCACGGCTCAAAGAGAGCAGTCTCCAACGAGTATTCTGGGTGCCGTGCTCAAACAGGTTGTGAGCGGACTGAAAGAGGTGCCGGGGGAAATAGCCCAAGCCTACGAAGACCAGAAAAAGGTCCTTGGTGGGTGGGGGCCGCTGCTTGCTGATATTGTGGAGATGTTCCAGATTGTCTCTTCCGAAAAGCGAACATTCGTCTGCATCGACGCTCTAGACGGATGCGCCGCAGGATATCGGATCAAGGTCCTTGATTCGCTGAATTAAATCCTCCAACGGTCTCCGGCCACGCGAATATTTATGGCCGGAAGACAGCACATTTGATATGAGATCGGAAGGCACCTTCGTGGAAGAGCGGCTATTGTATCCACATGCACCAAGAGAGCCGATATTATTAGTTATCTTCGCACCAGGCTGAGTGAGGATACAACCCCAGATGTGATGGGTAGCAGTCTAGAGGCAGGCATCCTAAAGAAAATTCCTGATTATATTTCAGAAACGTACGTGGAAGTAACACTAGGGAAACTACCTCAAATTATCAACTAACGGACACATAACCAGATTCCTCCTCGTCTCGCTAAATATAGATGCGATCCTCCGGGGAGCCGCGGTCCGTCGAAGACGACAAAAGCTCAACGCAATTACTGATGGGTTGGGGTTGCGGGACGCTTATAGTATGATACAACGCTGTGCCGGATAAAGGGACAAGGTGGGGAGAAAGCGAGGCTTGGTATGGCCACTTTGATGTGGATCTCTCACTCGGAGAGGCCTTTCAAGCCAGATGAACTTTGTCACGCCATAGCAATCGAAATAGGGTCGCCGAATCTAAATCCCGACAACGTTCCTTCAATGGGGACACTACTAGCTTGTTGTCAAGGACTTGTTGCCGCAGACAAGGAGGCTTCCTCAGTCCGGTTAATCCACTTTTCCCTTCGGGGGTACCTCCGGGCTCGTCCCGAGCTTTTCGGCACTGCTCATATGACGATGGCAGAAACTTGTTTAAGTTATCTAAACTCCGAGCAGGTCAAGGCTCTTTCTACGGTCCCTTCTCCCGATTCCCAAGACGCACCCTTTCTTGAATATTCTTCTCTATATTGGGGGATCCATGCAAAGACGGATCTTTCAGATTATGCAAAACTTGCGCTCAAGTTACTTGACGACTATAATAATCACATCCGTTAAAATCCTCTTGAAGTCACAGAAACCATACTTCTCCATTGATGCCTTCGATGAGCCGCCTCAGTTCAGTAGCCTGCACTGCGCATGCATGTTCGGTATTGTTGAGATTGTAACTGGTTTAGTGGAGGTGGAAGGCTGTGATATTAACCAAGAAGACTGTACGGGTAATACACCACTTGTGTGGGCTGCTTGGAATGGGCATGAGGGGGTGATGAGAATACTACTTGGGCGGGGCGGCATCAATCTAGACAAATCGGATAATGATGGCGATACGCCACTCCATTGTGCTGCATTTAATGGGCACGAGGGGGTGGTGAAAATGCCGCTCGGACGGGGCGACGTCAACACCAATTAAACAGATGGCCGCAGCCAAACACCGATCTGTTGTGCTGCTGAGAGTGAGCAGGAGGGAGTGGTTAAATTACTACTCGGACGAGACGACGTCAACCGTGATGGACCAGATGAGGGCGGCCGAACCCCACTCTCGTGGGCAGCGGTAAATGGGCACGAGGGAGTA